>JANIJP010000030.1:0-66011 GCA_030557985.1 Millerago ficus | reverse complement strand
AAAAAATAATTTTTTTGGAAACCAGATCAACATATTTTTATCAGATTTATGGATGGTCTTCACACTCTTGACAACCATCCATTTTTAATTTTAAGCGTTCCTGATCCACATGGAAATTCTTATGTCAAATTAGTTGTTAAACCACAAAAAGGTTTAACCAAAAAGATTTATGAAAACGTTGCAAATGAAACTGATATGAAGAAGAAATATAATGTTTTTATTGATGGTGCATATGGTGGTTTAAACAGAGATTTTTTGGCTTTTGATAAGTTGATTTTGATTGCATCTGCTACAGGATTTTCAGTCACTTTACCATTTCTATTGCATGTTGCTAACAATTTAAATTGTGCGACTATGAATGTTCAAAGTATTGATTTTAGTTGGATCATCAGAGACATTGATTATTTAGAAAGTGCAAAGAATCAATTTAATGAATTATATGATGAAATTCTTGAAATTACTCCAAGAGCAATTGAAATGTTTAACATCAACATTTTTGTTACAGGATCTTTAGATACAGAACAATCTACAGAGTCAATTAAGTCAAGAAGTAAATTAGTTGAACTAGACGATTGGAATAGATTTAATTCCAAAACTTTAGAACTTGATACCAAAGAGGATATTTCCTGTGTTGAAACTAATTCTTTTAAGGAATTTGTTAATATTTATTATGGTCAAAAGCCTGAATTTAAATACTATCTTCTAGATATTCCACTTCTTTGGAGAAATGCTGTTTTAGTCTGTGGTTCTCCATCATTACAAGTAGATGTTGGTAATGCTGCATCATCACTACATACTAGAGTTCTAAAAGGTGAAATTGATGAAGTTTATTGACATTCTGAAAACTTTGGTTGGTAATTTATAATTTTAATGAATTTATGATTTTATGATATTAATTGTAGAGTTATGAGTTTGCATTCAGTATTGATGTTTATATATTCGGAGTGTTCCGTGTTTTTTTTCCCACTCTATTTGCTCATGTAGTAATACTCATGTCCCGACATCAAAACATCTAGGACAACTCATAAAAGCCAAAAATAACTCAAACTAATGGAAAAGTATTGATATTATTGAATTTAACACTTTTAATATTAGAATTATCAAAACTTTATTTAGAAAGTAGAATATTAGAGATATTTTATTGAGCAAAAAAAGTACTTCTACCCAAATGTCCAAAAAATATCTCGTATTTTGTATATATGCAAAGCCATCCCTGCATTTTAAAGAAGAACCTGGATAAGAGATTCAAAATTTCTGCCATTCTTTTCGTTTATTTCATTTTCGAGAAGCTTTCAATATTTTCCACAGTTTCTTGTTCTACAAAAAAGAGATTCTTATCAAAAAAAGTTGCTAAAAAATTGTATTTAATTAAAAAAAAACACACCTCAACTAAGCAACAGAGGCTTCCAAAACTGAAATAAACTTACCAGGACATACTGGTGATAATTCTGCAATAGTTCCTTCTTTTTTACTCTTAATATCAGCAACAACCCCATCATAGAAATTAGTTATATCATCACGAATATCATGCTCCATAACCCAATCAGCAACGAAGGCAACTTGATTAGATTCATCTAAATTAGTAAAGTCGGTATGATGCATCATATCACGAAAAGTAACACAAGAATAATGAATATTATTTGCTCTGTTGTATCTGATTCTTTCAGTAGCTTTTAGAGCCAATGGAATATCTGATGGAGTTTTAGAGACACATTCAGCCAAAACATAAGCATCTTCAATAGCTTGAGCACCACCTTGACCAGAATAAGGAGTATGACAATGACAAGCATCGCCGATAACAATTAAATGTCCATTTTCAGAGACCCAATTTTTTAAAGTCACTCTCCATGGTAATTTATAATCAATAATTCTACCAGTTGGTGTTGTTTTAACAATTTCAATAGCCTTTTCATCAAAACCTTCCATCCATTTCAAAACTTCATCATTAGTTGCTGGGAATGACCATTTATCTTTGATTTCATAAGTATCTCTATGAGTAACAACCCAAGCAATATCAGTGCCATGGTTCCAACAATAAGCAAAAACATCGACACCTTTACCATACCAGACTTTAACGGTGTCTTCTTCAGTTCTAATAAAATCTTTCAAAAGAGGGTTTGCTCTCATCTCATCAGTGACATTATAATAAGATCTATAAACAGCAGATCCACTGTTAATGTTTTCATCAGTTGAAATGCCAAATAATTGATTTAGAACAATAGATTTTGGGCCATCAGCAGCAACAACAACATCTGCCTTTAATATTTGTCCATCATCCAAAGTGACACTTGCACATCCAATTTCATCGTTGTATTTAACAACAGCCTTACCAATAATACAATTAACACCAATTTCTTTAGCATATTGTAAACAAATATCTTGAAGTTTACCTCTGTGACCACTGTATTGTCTATAGTAGTATTCCGGCTTATGATGGAATGGATCGTTAAATAATAGTTTACCTTCGGAAGAATGAATTTGGAAATATTTAGCCTTGTTAACACCATTTGCAACTAATTCTCTTGCAACTTTACCTTCACCCCATCTTGAAATAATAGTCCCACCATTAGCAAAGAAATCAATAATATCACCGTATTGTTTAGTATCAATATATTTTTCAATAAGAGTAACATCCATACCACGGGTTTTACATTCAACAGCAGCAGTAATACCACCAAAACCGGCACCAACAACGATAACTTTAGTCATTTTTGTTCTTAATTAAATTAATTAGAATTAAACTATTCATTATTGAGCTGTATTGCTCACTATTTATACCAGATTGTGAAAGGGTTTCCAGGTGAAGTTAAGCGACTTATCTTTTTAGAAAACGACATCGCATAATTTCCGAATTTGTACATGTCACAAAAACAGTGATGAATTACAGTAAATATCAAGAATATCAAACATAAATTTTTGTAGATATTCATCAAAATTTGGTTGTTGGAAACTTTTTTGAGTTTATATATGACGGCTAAAAACGGCTAATCTCGGGAAATTCCCAAATTAGTGCAATTACCTGATTTAACCGGATCAAAATGATACTAGAGACTAGAAGCTGTACTAATAGCAGGAATTTAACGAAAAAAAAGTCAATAACTAGGAAGGACGTTCCTAAATAGGAAATATGCGAAAAAAGTGGAGTTCCGTTGCTTTATTGGCTGTTGAGAAATTTTCTCCTTAAAACTTCAAGGTTATACCTTCTATTCCCGAAACGGTAGGTTGTTCCTATACACAAATATTTTGGTATATATAGCTGAGATCGCTTCAATTATCCAATTTCTTCATTGTATCACATAGTAAAGATGTCAGTTTTAGTCTCTGGTGCTTCAGGTTTTGTTGCTTTACACGTTATTGGTGAATTGCTTGATAAGGGTTACTCAGTCATTGGTACTGTCAGATCACAATCAAAAGCTGACAAACTAGTTAAACAATTCAATGCTAAGTTTAAAAATCCAAAGTTGAAGTTTGTCATTGTTCCAGATATTGCCACTGCTGGTGCATTTGATTCAGTTTTTCAAGAAAACAAAGATATTAAATATGTTTTACATACAGCATCTCCTTTCTCATTTGGTTTGAAAGGTACTTGGGAAGAAATCTTCAAGAATCCAGCTGTTGATGGTACTTTAAACATTCTTAAATCTATTAAAGAATTTGCTCCACAAGTTGAAAAAGTTGTTGTTACTTCTTCAATGGCTGCTATTGAAAATGCAGACAAAGTTAGTGATAAAACTTTTATTCATACTGAAGCTGTTTGGAATCCAATTGAATGGAAAGATGTTGATAATGAAAATGCTGCTTATGTCTGTTCTAAAAAATTAGCTGAAAAATCAGCTTGGGATTTTGTTAAGGAAAATGAAGTTAACTTTAAACTTAACACCATTAATCCTCCATTTATTTTTGGTCCTCAATTCTTTGATGAAGATGTTTCACTTGATGGTTTAAATACTTCTGCTAGTGTTATTGCTGGTTTACTTCACACTGATCCAAAAGATACTTCATTATATGATAAATTAGCATTATGTGCTGTTGATGTTCGTGATGTTGCTAAATTCCATGTTTTAGCTCTTAAAGATACAGTTAACGGTGAAAGATTATTCCCAGTTGTTTCAAGATTCTCTCAACAAGGTATTTTAAACATTATCAATGCAAATTTTCCAGAATTGGAAGGTAAAATTGCTAAAGGTCAACCAGAAGGTGAACTTTCCATTATAACCCCAGCTTTTAACAACGACAAGTCAAAAGAATTATTTGGTGGTTACGAATTCAGTACTTTAGACACACAAGTCATTGATACTGTTAAACAAATTTTGGAAAACACTAGTTTCTTAAGTACATTAAAATAAATGTTGAATATTTATTAGTAAAATTTTAATTGTAGTTTATAGATTTGTTTATAACAATATGAATATTTCTTTGTTTAATTCTTTCCATAGAGAAACAAAACTTAAGTAAGAAAGCTTCATTTTCAAGTTTTTTTTGACCCTGATCTGACTACTATTTTAGGTATTGGAAGTTTTTCTAATAGTAATGAGAATCGTGTGATGTTAGAAATCATTCCACTATATTCATTTAAGAAAAGAAACATTTCAATAAGTAGGCATACACTTGACACATTTTATCGTTTAATTGATTGTTCAGCCCCGAGGCCAAAAAAATTTACATACAAATCCTGATTAGGAAGGAATTCCAGAGGATAAACCTACCAATCTAGATTAGTTAAGTAGGGCAAAGAGATCGAATGATTTGACAACGGTTTTAACAGGTATCTTTAGCAGATACTGAGTATTTAAATTCATCAGATTCCTCTTCAAGTATCCAATTTTTCAATCAATATCAAACTATAGAAAATAAGAAAAAACAAAAGCTATTAAAAAATGACAAACTCAAGTATTATTATCGTTGGTGCTGGTTTTGGTGGTATTGCTACTGCCATTGAATGCCGTAACCGTGGTATGGAAGTTACTTTAATTGAGAAATATGTTGACTCAAAACAATTTGGTGATATCATTGATTTCTTCCCAAATGGTGGTGCTATTATGGGTGCCTGGGAAAATGGTCGTATTGGTCGTGAAATCTTAAAAGAAGGTATTGATAACTGTGAAAAGTTAGAATTCTACAAGTTTGATGGTAAGAAAGTCTTTGAAGAACCATGGTTAGAAGAAGAAGGTGATTACTACAAACAATTTGGTGGTCATCGTGGTGAACTTCATCAAATTTGTTTAAATTATGCTAAAGAACTTGGTACTAAAGTTAAATTTGGTTCAGGTGTTGTTCAATACTTAGATCTTGATGATAAAGCTGGTGTTGTTTTAGCTGATGGTGAAACTTTATTTGCTGATGTTGTTGTTGCTGCTGATGGTCCAAAATCCATTGCTCGTCAACAAGTTTTTAACTTACCAGATACTAAAGTTAACTCAGGTTATGCTATTTACAGAGCTTTTATGACAGCTACTGATGAAATTAAAAACCACCCTTTATTAAAAGAATTGGTCACTGGTAAAGATAAATTAAAAATTTGGATTGGTGCTCACGTTCATATGTTAATTTACTGTTGGAATGAAGGTAGAGATATTGCTTGGGTTATTACTCACAAAGATGAACATGATATCAAAGATTCTTGGTCATTCCCAGCATCCAAAGCTGATGTTCTTAAAACTATTGATAATTTTGATGATTACTGTAAAGCCATGGTTGCTGCTACTGCTGAAGGTTCCATCATTGATTATAAATTAGTCTGGAGAGATCCATTAAAGACCTGGGTTAGTCCAAAGGGTCATATTACTATTATTGGTGATGCTGCTCATTGTCACTTACCAACTTCAGCTCAAGGTGGTGCTCAAGCTTTGGAAGATGCAGTTTGTCTTGCTGAATGTTTGAAATCTGCTGAAGGTGACTGCAAACTGGCCTTGAAAGTCTATGAAAGAATCAGATTCAACAGAGCCAACAAGATCCATCAACTTGGTATTGAAAACCGTGACTCATGGCATTACATTGATTGGGATGCTGTTGACAAAGATCCATCAATTGTTTCCTCAGTCAGACTTCCATGGGTTATCCGTTACGATATTTTGAAGGAAACAAAGAGATTTTTCCCAAAACTTGCTGCTGATGTTGCCTCCGGTAAAGAAGGTACCATTGAAGAACTCTCATTATCTGTTCACCACGATCAAGAAGCACTATAGCTGTATATTTAATTTTATTTAACCGAAACATTTTTTCATTTACCCGTAAAATTCTGCGCAAGTGCCTTCCGAATTGGGAAATGTATGGGATAATAATTCACGAATAGAAATCAGTTCTGATAACAATTTTGGTGTCACTTGAGATGAGGTATATAGGCCAGATAAGATCCATGAAGTTGATTTCACCATTTTTTTGTGATTTGACTTTACACATAAATGACACAGATATCGAAGCCAATACACACTAGAAGTCGTTTCGGTTGCAGTAACTGCAAGGCCTTAAAGGTGAAATGCTCTGAAGACAAACCAAGTTGCAGACTTTGTGTTAAACATGGAGTCAAGTGTGATTACACTGTAAAGTTGAAATGGGGTACTAAAGACACCACTGTTGAAGTTGTTTCACAAGAAAAGAGCCTTGATCCTAGCTCTAAGTCGTTTTATTTCATTAATACCACATACTCAAAGAATAAACGTGCAAAGAAGAACAAGGAAGAACCAAAAGAAGAAAAAATAGATCCATCTTTGCTAATGCTAGACGTACCACAGAAGAAAATTGAATGCTCAGACAAACAGGATCCTCATGTTGCTGAAAATTGGGAAATAGATGAAAACTTGCTACATGGCAACATTGAAGAGATAGATATGCATGGTTACAGTGATTTTGATTTTACATCTCCAAGCAAAGCCTTTGACTTCAGTAAGATATTTATAAACTCTGATGATGCTCCATTCCAACCTAATTACACTGTTTTTAAACCATTGAAAAATTTACCTGATATTCTACTTAATGATCAATACTACTATGAATGTTTCATGTTCTTTTGTGAAAAGACTTCAAAGATAATGGTTTCCGCTTCAGAAAAATCATATGCTGAAAACCCATTTCAGAAATTATTACCTAGACTTGCTGTGGCTGATGATAGTATTTTATGTTTAGTCTTAGCTTTAGGTGTTTGCCATAGAGCTGCAATACTCCATTCTGAACAACCTAATGATTTAATTGAAAAGCTTAGGGCAAGAAGTTTAGCTTCTCTTGAAAAAATTCTTCATGATAAATCCAAACAATCAGATGACATTATATTAATTGTTGTTATTCTACTGGGATCTTTTGATATTTTTTCAGCTTCCGAAACAAGAGATTGGAAAGTTCATGTTAGTTATGCTAAAAAA
This sequence comes from Millerago ficus, assembly GCA_030557985.1. NCBI lineage: Eukaryota > Fungi > Ascomycota > Saccharomycetes > Phaffomycetales > Phaffomycetaceae > Millerago > Millerago ficus. The sequence goes on along the minus strand of JANIJP010000030.1, from coordinate 58,656 downwards.
ATGTTAAGTGAAAGAGGTTTAACATTTCATCAAATTTACCAAAGATTTGTTAACAGTAAAGACAATGTGGAATCTGATTTATCATTGTTTTTATTTAGATGGTTAGGTTATATCGGGGTTATTGCTCCTTTAGTTTCACCAACAATCATTAAAGGTGAACCTAGAAGATCTGTTTTTTCAGTTACTGATATGACCAATGAAATTGATTTAATTATTAAAAGAAAAAGTACATTTGATACTAAAGTTAAATTTGTTGTTGATCCATTACTTGGTTTTGAAATTAGATTATTACCAATTTTTGATTCCATAGTTCAACTTATTAAAGAATGCACCGAAGGTTGCACTGACAATAACATTCCATCATCAATTGTTCAAAGAGCTTTAGTCTTAGAAAATGCAATTAAAACTATTCATCATTCAGCAGAAATAGCAAGAATTCAAGCTGATGAGCATGATGAATCACTTTTTTCAACAAATGCAATCTTTTGTTACACTTCACTCTTGGTTTTATATCGTAGAGTTTTACTTGTTGAAAGAAACTCAAGATTAATTCAAAACTTATGTTATGATATCAAACATGAAATGGAAATCAACTTAACACCTGGGTCTTCAGCTGAATTATGTTCAATGTTTTGTATTTTTACTGCAAGTGTTGAATCAGTGGAAAAACCTTTACAAGAATTTTTTAATGATAGACTTTCAAAGCTAATTTATCTATTGAATCCTTGTATTGGTAAGAAAGCATTGAAAATCATCCATAAAACTTGGGAAACTGGTAAGAATTGGACTGATGTCGCTACAGATTTGATGGGTGCTAACTTAACATTTATTTAATTAGATATAGACCTTTTTTTAAACAAAAACTTGTAGAACTCATTATTTTGGAGGTCCTAATGGTTTCTTAGCAACGTAAAAGACTTTAGCATAACCTTTTGATTCAAATTTCATAGTTGTACCTTTTTGAATGTAAATAACATCACCAGCTTTGACTGATTTAGTAGAAGTTTCATCTGAAACAAAAAAATCACCTTCGACTTCATAAACATATTTGATTTCATCAAATGGGTAAGTGAATTCCAAAATATCACCTTCAACTTGTTTGTAGAAACCAGCAGTGATGGCTTCATCATCAGAAGCTTTGGATTGAATAATTTCTGATAAATAAGATGATGGAGCAACTTTGGCAAGTTCAAGTTCAGCACCTTCAGCTGATGGGGTAATAATCATAGGCATATTTAAGGTATATAGTATTGAGTATACTTTTCTGTAATTTTGATTTCATTTGCAGGTCTTTTTGTCTAGTTTAAATAGTTTTTTTACAATTATAATAACATCATCTATAGGCTAGATTTTTTTGACCAATTACCTTACATTACCAAAGAAGGAAAGTGGTTCCTCTAATCATTTAACGGCAAAATACTCTAATTAGAAGGTATAAGGTACCCGACTCCAAGTAATAAAACAATACTTGCTGGTTGGTATGATTATTAATGCATCTTCATTAGGAGTTTAAATGTACTTTCTTATGTTGAAAAAAAAAATTACAGTGAAAACTTCTACAGTGAATATTTTAAAACTATGAAAATTTATTATAGATTGAATATTTAGAATTTGAAAGTTTCTTCAGCTTCTTTGACAGATTTAATCAAAATTTCAATCATCTTGTCAACATCTTCTTTAGTGATAATATAGGATGGGGCAAAAGAAATATGGTCACAAGTTTCAGTTGGACCACCTAAAGCCATGATAGAAAGACCATTTTTGAATGCAATATCACCAAGGTAAAAAGAGAAACCTTCGGTAAAAGCTTCTTTAGTTTCTTTGTTTTTGACGAATTCAATAGTCCAGAAACCACCAGAACCTCTAACATCACCAGCATATTTAGAAATTGGAACAACTTTTTCTTTCAAATATTGACCTAAGTAAGAACCAACTTCTTCAATGTTGGCAGTTAAGTTCAAAGCTTCAATTTTCTTTTGAACAGCTAAGGCAATTCTAGTGTTAAAAGCATGTGAGTGGTAAGTTTGAGCACCTGGAATTCTGTTGGAACCTTTGGCAATGGTGTCTCTAACTTTGGAAGAAATCAAAACACCGGCAATAGTGACAAAACCAGAACCTAAAGTTTTACCAATAGATTGAATATCTGGACCAACAAAACCTTCAGATCCATCAGCATAAGATAAGTATTTTTCCCAACAATGGAAAGTACCACATCTTGAAAGACCACACATAACTTCATCCAACATGAATAAAGCACCATATTTGTGACAAATAGAACGAACACCATCTAAGTAACCTGGTAAAGGTGGTTCAGTACCAACAGTGGAACCAGAAAGAGTTTCAGCAACAAAGGCAGCAACAGTATCTGGACCAGCAGCAATGAAGGCGTCTTCAATTTCTTGTAATAATCTGTCTTTGTATTGTTCTTCAGTTTCACCATCTTTCATTTGACGGTATCTATAGACAGTACTGACTTTTGGAGTTTGTTTTGGACTTAATAAAATTGGTTCCCATGGGTGAATTCTAGCATCTGAAAGGGCCATTGAACCTAAAGTGTAACCATGGTAAGAACTCTTTCTTGAAATGAATTTGACTCTTTTAGCATCGTTTCTTTCAACGTGGTATTGGTAAATAATTTTCATAGCATTCTCATTAGATTCAGAACCTGAACCAGTAAAGATAGCAGAGTTGAAAGCACCTTTTGGAGAACGGTTGATCATGTATTCAGCTAAGTCTTCAGCGTATTTGTTGGTCATGGCCAATGGGAAAGAATAAATACATTCACCAGCAGCTTTACCCATTTCAGCAACGATATCTTCATCGGCATGACCTAAAGCACCAACAGCAGCACCGGTACAACCATCAATCATTTGAAAGACTTCACCAGTGTTTGGATCTTGAACAGTAATTTCAATACCTTTACCAGCGATGACTTGTGGGTATTTTTGAGTAACACAACCTTGTAATAAACGGGATTCTTCTGGAGCAGTCATTTTAAAACTTGTTTTTGATTTGAATGAAAAAACAGAGACACATGCAATAAGTGCAAATAATTGAAGTTAAATACAATATTGAATGTACATGGCATTCCTGTGATCAATCTTTTAAAAAGCTTTACTGGTTATCTGTTGCATCGTTGATTACCCAATTAGGGTTTTAGCCGGAAAATCTTAGAGATGCTAACAAATCTTTCTTTAGCTAGTATAAGCTAAACAGCTTATCTTACATTCGGTTAACTTCCTATTTGGGATTGACACCTTTTCAAGTAGTTACAACAGTTTCCTTCTGGCCTTTTGTTTTATATTCCAGATATCGTCTACCTGATGTCGGATAAAGTTGAGCCGAACCCAAAGTTATCATAAACATTAAAAATTAATCAATTAGTTAAAACTACAAGTGTAATTAAGTTGTATAAAGTGTATTAACAGATAAAAACAATAATATCAAAAAAGAAAAGGACAAAATCTAAGCATGTTTACCAGAAACGATATTATCAATATTCTCATTTGGATCAATTCCATTTAGTTCAGCTTCAGATCTTGCAGACATAATAACTTCTAAAGCATGGGCAGCCAAAGCTTCTGTTGGACCTTCATAATGTTTTCTTCCATAGATAACCCAAAAAACAATAGACAAAAACCAACCAAAACCAAGCATAACAACAGAATAATTCATGTTTGAAGCATCAACTGGACTGATAGTTGGGAATGAAGAAAAGACAATGATGAAAATTGAAAACAAAATAGCTAAAATATTACAAGTAGCTGCCCATTTACCTAAGTTCCATTTACCACCTTTTAACATACCTCTTTTACGCGCTGGAATAGCAAGAAAAATTGGAATAAAATAAGTAATCTGGTAAGAAACAATCATACCAGCCATAACACCATATAAAGCAGTTGAATTCCAAATATAAATTAAACCAATAACAAATGGGAAAGCCATTGTAGTAATTAATGATCTAATAGAAACTTCCCATCTATCATTAACGATAGCTAATTTTGGTGGAAGAGCTTTATCTCTTGCCATGGCAAATGTAATTCTACCAGCTGCACCCATAGCAAAAACACCACCAGTAAAAGCAACTGATGTACTCATTGAATTAACAAAGATTGAACCACCAATGTTTTTAAAAGCTTCATACCAAATCATTAAAGATGGAGCACTACCTGAGATGACGCTTCCAAAGACAACATCAGCAGATGGAACAATAAAACAGATACAGATCAAGAATGGGAAAGTCATAATTCCATTGACTAAGACTGGCCAGAAGATAGCTCTTGGGACATTAATGGAAGCATGCATAATTTCTTCAGCAAAATGGACAGGTGTTTCAAGACCTAAAAAACCCATTTGTGAAGTTAAAATACCAATACACCAAGCAAGACCATCTGGCCAACCACTTAAGTTGGAGAAACCACCAAAAGCATATTGGGCAGTATTAAAAGTATCAGCAGTAGCAGTTGTACTAATAATAATAGCTAAATAACCCGCAAGATGAATAAAAATAACGTAGTAATTCAAATATTTTAATTTATTCATACCAAAAATGTTGATTAATAAGTAGATGATAAGAACTAACCAGAAGATTAAAGTGACATGCCATCTTTTACCTTCATAATCAGGGTTGGCAAATTGAGCATATGCTTGAACTTGAACGGCAACAGAAGCACCACAAGCAACAACGGCAATCCAACAGGTTGTTAAAGAAGTCCAAGCAGTAACCCACCCAATGAAAACTCTATATTTCTTTGGAGAAAGAATAGCAGCCCAATGATATTGACCACCAGCAGTTGGGTAAATACTTGCCATTTCAGCAAGAGAAGCAGCAACAAAACAGTTACCAATAGAAGCAAATAAGAAACCCCAAAGTAAAGAAGCTGGACCACCTAAAGATAGAGCACTACCAATGGAACCAACAATACCTTCCCAGGTACCACTAATACCAACAGTGAAACCAATAGCAGTAGCTAAGTTGAACTTTCTGCTATATTCTTGAACGTAACCAACGTTTGCAAGATCCAAAGCATCGTCATCTGTTTGTTTTGGAACTTCAACACGGGAAGAGACTATGCTTTTCATTTTATTAATACTATCGACACTCATTGAGGTTGATAAGTGCATTGTGTAGACCCCAAAATCGAGGAAAAAAGCTTGAATTTATATTGCTGAAGCACTTGCTTTATCAGGAAACTGAGGTTATATCTTCTCAAAGGTGATCGACATGTACAATGTTAAGTAAATATGTTCTCTGATATCTCATTAAACCTCACATCTACATTGACAGATTTGACTGTTATCGTTTCCCTATCGGGTTTTGTTAGTGAGATGACTAATTACGAGGGCGGAAGTCGGAACTGACTGTCGCGAAGACCTTGATCTCGAACAATGCTATAACAACCTGAAACTCCATTTAGGTTTCTACACCCGTCTTATCAATTTAGAGAGTGTTTTTTCTTAGTGTTGGTAAGCCTCACTTTTGTATTTAATTTGGGTTAAAATCAGTGATACTATTCTATTTTTGAGATCTAAACAGTTCAAAATTTAATTTCCTGGAAAGATTCTCGAAAAACAGTAACAACAAGGTTGAGTAACTACTCAAAAGATCATATTACAATATAAACTTTCGCTATCTCGATTAGATTAAAGATTATTTCTTTAGTTAGATTGGTTTATTTTTGTTTGTTTTCATTTTTGAACAGATTATCCCTAATCTTTGACTTTCACTAATGTTGTTTGTTTAACAATCGAAAACAGTAACCCATGATAGCTACATTTTACTAGTTCTAAATCACCAAAGTTATAATCAAGTTGTTCAAAATTCCTTTTCAATTGTTTTATGCCACATTAACCGTCAATTTCACATATTTGTAATCTGAAAAATTAGATAACAGAAATTGTATTTCTTTGTTTTTAATAATGTATACCCATGATGAGACCAAAGAATTTTCAAAGAAGCAGGTTTGGTTGTAAGAACTGCAAGAAAAGCAAGGTTAAATGTGATGAAGGGAAACCAAGTTGTGCAAGATGTACCAAACGAGGTGCTGACTGTCTTTATCAATTCCCTCTTCATTGGTTGAATAATTTAAACCAAACAATCAAAACTCCACAATCATCTTTAGTTACCAATAATATCGAAGATCAAAATAAAAATATTGAGTTTACATTTATCAATAGTTTTGTTGACAAATTGGAGTTAAGAAAAATATTTATGAGCAACTTTAATAAAAATTTTAGATCATCAAAAGTCCAAGGTCTTTTCCCATCAAATACAAATCAAGTTGATACTGAAAGTTTGTATGATCCAATGAATTTAGAACCATTTGAGTTTTATTGCAAGTTTACTGCACATTTAATTGTTTTTGCACCAGCAAACCTTTTTAAAGATAATCCCTTCTACAAAATTATTCCAGAATATGCTTTAAAAAGTTCATCTCTAATGTCAATAGTAGTTGCCTATGCACTAGTTCATAAAAGTTTTATAATTGACAATGTGACATACACTAAAGATCAATTAGATGAACTGTTAAGCATTGCTGAAAAAGAACTAGTCATCAATGATGAAAGAAAAGAGTTAACTGAAGAAGAACAAAACATTAAAATTTTAATTGGATTAATGATAACTAGTTTTCAAATATTTACTAGTTCCAAACACGTTAATTATCTTTACTTCAATCAATCGAAGCAAATATTCTTGGATAAATATTTCAAAAGACCTGAAGAAGAGCTATTGCTTGAGAATACTGTTTTATTAGATCATTTTATCAATGGCCCTTTAAACTTTTTTATCATTAGATGGATGGGATACTTAGATGTCGTTGTTCCATTAATGTCAAAAGAAAAAACAATGAAGAAAATAAGATTAATCAAGTTAACTCCACTTTGGCAATATCTGACAACTGTTTCGCTTACGAATTCAATTGAGGTGGATATGATTCTTGGTTTTAATGTTAAATTTTTATTTCTTTTTGATGAACTTATTGATATAGTTGAAAGTTCCAATCATCCAAAAAGTAATAAAAATGAAGTTTTCATTAGGGCTCATTTTTGGAAGTCTAAAATGATTCACTTTTATGAAAAATCTTCCACCAATAAACCTGACAACACGAGAGTGCTAGATGAAACATTACATTATTCTAATATGCTTTTTTATCATTCTTGCTTAATTATTTTATATAATAGAGCTTTAAAAATGAAAAGAAGTGCTTTTATAATTCAGGATTCTTGCAGGATTATAAAAGAAATTTTTGAAAACCACATTGAGCCTGGTTCATGCACTGAAAGCTGTTCTGTATTTTCAATTTTTACAGCAGGTTGTGAAGCAATTGATGCTGAATTAAGAGATTTTTTTAAAGAAAGATTAAAATCAATTCTTTATAGCGGAAATCATAATGCACTTTCTGGGTTAAATGTTTTTAAAACCACATGGGAAACTGGAAAACCATGGACTCAAATTGTTGATGAAATGGATGATGATTTTTACCTCAATTAATATTTTTTTTAGATGAATTAAAAAAAAAAGATTGAAACTAATGATAAACCTTTGATAAAGGAAGTCAATGTAAGAAAATACGATCCTATGTAAATTAGTTGATGCATGAACTGTCAACTTATCTTGTCTTTCCTCGAATATCATCAATACTGGAAAATTACCCGATTAAAAAATTAAAGTTAAGGGTAACTGAGGCAACCAACTAAAGAATAATTGTAGAGAGATTCTTTTTTTTTATGACATTGAATGGGTTTGCTATTTGGAAAGCAATAAAAGTCGAACCATAAGGTCAAGTTTCATTTTTATTTTAAATGACGTTTTAGAGTCAAATGAGTTTTTGAAATGGCTTAATTTATAAATCTTGTTATACAAATCAAAAATAATTGGCACAACTATAATATTCACATTTGAACCATGAATTAAACTAATGTATATAGGATTTTAGTTCAAATGCTTTAAAAGTAGTATAATGATTAATAAGAAGACAATTCTGTATCCTTAATTTTAATAGTTTATTTAAAAGAAAAGATTTAGGTTTTCTGTTTTGAAGTGAAGGGATCAATCTGTAATCTGTTGATTCTTTATTTTTTAAAAAGCATTCAAGTAGCAAGACTTTATTTGATTTCTAACTTTTTTTTAAATATTTGTGTTATATTAAAACCACCAATAAAACTAATATAGATTACTATTATTAGTTTTTATTTTAGATAGTCAATACTTTATGAAAACTAAAATCAAAATGATGATTTTGTTTTGTTACATTCATTAAGCTCGTATTTTTGGGTTTTTTTGAGATTTGAAGGTAAAGATTATAAAAGGTCATTCTCTGGAATAATGATACGGATTAATGGTGGGAATAATAACAATTATCATCAAAATTATTAAGACTACCCCAATTGGAATGGTTCTACAAACTTTTGGATTTGCAATAAAGAATCAAGATGCGGGTGTAAACGATGATCAATAAATTATAAAGGAGCATTTAACAAATCTCTTATTTTTTACTAACTAGATTAAATCTCATCAGATTTTAGATTCAAATTAGTAAAATATTTGAATTTTAAAAAGATGTTGAGTTATCAAAACTTAACAAAAGATAGATTTAGTTATTATTTTGATTGCTTAAGTTTAAAAAATTAAAACAATGTAGTCCAATTGTAACACATTACTACAATAAAGTACAAAATCAAGTAAATCGTATAGTCATATCAACAAATAAAGAATACAAGTTTAGGGTTGAAGATTATTAAACATCTTCTTTGCTAATGACAGCACCAGTGTCTTCAATATGAGAATCAGCTTTTGGTTTAGATTCAACAAAACCTGAAGTTTCTCTTGGTAATTGATGAGATTTCCATTTTCTAGCTGGAACACCTAAAGCGAACAATTCATCAATATCTTCAAATGATCTGTGTGCAGTTTCTGGAAGGTAAAAGTAGAAAAAGAACAATGAAAGGAAGGTACAACCAGTGAAGATAAAGTTAATCTTAGAACCCATGTTAGCTTGATCAACATTGAACATGTATGGAAGAACAGAAGCCCACATACATTGGAAAGCATTGTTTGTAAAGTTACCAACTGAAAGAGTTTTAGCTCTTAAGAAAACAGATGAAACTTCATTACCTAAGATATATGGAACTGGACCCATAGCAATGTTGTAAACAAAGTTGTACATAGCTAAGAAAGCAACAGAAGCAGTCATGGCACCAGTATTGGATGTAAATAAACCAGTAACAGCAACGATTAAATTTAAAATAGTTAAAGCAGTCATACCGGAAAGCATTAATGGACGACGACCAAATCTATCAATAATAAAGAATGAGGAAATAACACCTGAAATTGATAAAGCTTGAGCACCACATGAAATTTGGAAAGACTTTTGAGTATCAAACCCAGCCAATTGGAAATAATAAGTAGCATAACTACCAACATAAGCAACACCACTCATAGCTGGCATGAAGAATGAAAAGACAATAATGATAGTTCTTTTTAAATCTTTAACTCTGAAACAATCAAGATAAGTACCAGCCTTGGATGAGATCAAAGAAGCTTCTTTAACAGTAACTTTCATTAAAGCATATTGGGATTTAACAATTTCAGCTGGATACATTCTCTTTAATTGAACAACAGCTTCAGCATCTCTATCTTTAGTTAATAACCAATATGGAGATTCTGGGATAAAGAATTGTAAAGCAATAGAGATAGCAGCAAAGATCCACTGAGGAATGAAAATACCTCTATAAGCCATTCTAGTAGTATAAGTACTTGTAGTGTTGTTAATCAAGACACAAATAAATGGACCAATACATAAAGATAAAGCTAAAGCACCAGAGTAAACACCTCTTAAAGCTAATGGAGAAACTTCAGAAACATAAGCGGCACAACAAGCGGAAAGAGCACCAAGAGCAAAACCGTTCATAAATTTACCAATAAAGAAAACTTCAATACTAGTAGCGACATATTCCAAAGTAATAAATGGAATACTGAAAAGGGAAGCACCCATCAAAACTCTTCTTCTACCAAATTTATCAGCTAACCAAGAACCAACAATAAAAGCAACAGAAATACTAGCAATTGGACCACCACTAATAGCAGATTGCCATTTAGCTTCTAAAACATAAGTACCTTCAAATGCATAACCAAAATCTTCTCTAAATTGAGGAATAGCGAAAACAATACCACCAGCTTGATTTTCATAACCCCATAAAACCATTGTCCAAACAGCCACAAAGACGTAGAAGGCAATGTTTTTGTAAAGTTTAAAAGCTTCCCATTTACTTAAGGCATGTTCAACATCTTGTTGATTAGTAGCAAGTTGATCTAAATCTTCTTCAGGAATAGAGTCTTCTGGACTTAATTCTTGATCTTTATTAGATTTCTTGAATAGTTCATGAATAGTTAATTCAATACCCATTGTTAATTTTTATTTAATATAATGAAAAAGAAAATCTGTAGATCTGATGTGAATAGTTGACAAAACGGCTTTCATTTATACTACAATCGAAAACACCTGGAACAACAATTGACATAAACAAGCTGTATGTTGTTGGGGGGAAATGGGGTACATGACATGAGGCTCGAGGCTTGAGTCAGCAAATTCTCGTCCACTTAAGATGGAGTCATCAGCCCTATAAAAATAAACGTACATTGCCCTGCGTCAGTAAAAGGAGAATTATTCCTCCGGAGGTGTTGAGCTTTCCATATCTAAACTAGAAATGTGTGAGTTTAATCACTTTTATTGGATGCTTTAGTGAACTTTAACCGTTCCTATCCGTAGTAAGAAGATCTTCAGTCATCCGTTCACCCTAATTAGGCTTTCTTAGGCTATTATGTAGCCTATAGTAGTTTAGAGGTTGCTGTATACTGTATATGTTACATAATCAATGACGGAATTAACAAAAAAACCACTTAAATGAACAGTAAAAAAGCCCATTATATGATCATGAGTATTTGCTAGTCTTAAGGATACAAATCTACAAGCAAAGTATATCCGTTTACTTTCCGCTTCTCTTTCAAATTAATCATGAAAGTAGGATGGCGGCCATTATACACCCCCTCGGCAGTCGGCAGTATACTATCGGGATTTAGAGAAAACGCATAACGGTTTTTGTAGGCTAAAAATTCCCTTTTGAGTCATCTTAAGCTCAAAGGTTATTTTAGTATGTAGTGTATTTGTGAAAACACATATATAAGGAGAAGTTTCCGGAAGATTGATCGTAGTATAGAGGGGGTAAAGCAGACCACTGCATCAGGTGTGGAGTTTCAAGCTAGGGAGGGCTGTAATCTCGTGATTGAATTAAGCAATTTTATTGGATGAGTGACTTACTCTTAATGAATTAATTACACTCATTCCTGCATGTACAATTAGCCAGCCCATGGAGGAACGGGGTTATTTTTGTTCAGAACTCACCAGAATCGGCTGAGAAAGGAAGGAAGAGTTCTGCACAAGTCCTAATTCGTAGGTCTCCGCCAATTAATTATACAAAACCGCGGAAATTAACTCTTAGTTAACACACAACTTCATTATATAACCAATTTTCAGACTTTGAATCTATGCAAGAATAAGCCGCATTCACAATGCAACTTCTAGTTGTGTCACAAAATGGAGCTTCATTCCAGCGAAGGTTCTTCAATACATCTTATCATCGTGTATATCGTACTTCTTTTGTTGGATTCGCTTGGTAATTTTTAGTGCATGTTTTTTTCATTTATCCAATTTTTACTGTATAAAGACAGTTGCATCTCTGATCGAAAAAAGAACAGATATCCCCAACTTTTTGTGCTGACTTGGATTTCAATGGTGCAAGTCATTAACGTCAAGCTTGACGGTAACAGATCAGGTCCTTACAATGGTGTTTTGGGCACTTCAAAACCAGCATTATCTTGGGAATTTGAAGGTTTAGATAAAAATTGGATTCAAAAATCATTTGAATTTAAAGTTAATTATAACAATACTGAAACCATTAACTATGGTCCTTTTGAAACTGATTCTTCAGCTCATGTTGAATGGCCTGGAAGAGATTTAAAATCAAAAGAAACAGTTTTAATTGCTGTTAAAGTTATTGGTATTGATGGTTCCGAGTCTTCTTGGAGTGAAAACCATTATTTTGAAACTGGTATTTTTAATAATGAATGGTCTTCATTATTTATTTCTGAAAAAGATCAAATAAAGTATGAAACTCGCGTTTCACCTGAAACTTTGTTTCGCTCACCTTTATTTAAAATTGAAAAACCAATTAAATTTGCCAAAATTTATAGTACGGCATTAGGTATCTATGAACTAGAAATTAACGGTTCTAAGATCAGTGAAGATTTTTTAGCTCCTGGTTGGACTAGTTATGATCATAGATTATTACACCAAGTTTATGATGTTACTGAAAAATTATCAGAAACTAACATTATTGGTGCAAGAGTTGCCTCTGGTTGGTACAGTGGTTTCTTAGGGTTTGATGGTGGTGCCACAAACATTTATGGTGACAAAAGAGCAATTAGTTTAAGTCTAGTTGTTGTTTACCAAGATGGTACTTCTGAGACCATTATTGAAACAAATGAATCTTGGAAATCTTCTTCAGGTCCTATTGTTAATGCTCAATTATACAATGGTGAAGTTTATGATTCTACAAAGGAAGTTTTAAACTGGTCAAATATTGATAACAATACTTCATGGAATCCAGTTGAAACTGTCACTAGACCAAAGAACATTGAACCTCAAGATTTTGGTTATCCTTTAGTCGTTGATAATTTCAAACCTGTTGAAATTATTACCACAAAATCTGGTAAAACAGTTATTGACTTCGGTCAAAATTCTGTTGGTGTTGTTAAAGTCAACAAATTAATTGCACCAAAAGGCCATAAGATTACTATTAAACACGCTGAAGTGTTAGAAGATGGAGAATTAGGAACTAGACCTTTACGTCAAGCTGAAGCTACTGATTCTTATATCTTTAAAGGAGATCCAAATGGTGAAGAGTGTATTCCTAGATTTACTTTCCATGGGTTCAGATATATTCAACTTGAAAACTGGCCAGAAGAAGTGACAAAAGAAAGTGTTGAGCTTTTAGTCTTAAGTACTAAGATGGAAGAAGTTGGTACTTTCGAATCTTCTAACCAAGGTTTGAATAGATTACATGCAAACGTTTACCACAGTACAAGGGGTAATTTTCTCAGTATTCCATCTGATTGTCCCCAAAGAGATGAACGTATGGGTTGGTTAGGTGATATTGCTGTTTTTGCTCCAACTGCACTTTATCTATTTGACTCTTACTCTTTCTTACGTTCCTGGTTACAAGATTTACGTTTAGAACAAATTGACAACGGTGGTTTCCCAAGTGTTGTTGTTCCAGATTCCATTAAAGCCTTTGATAATTTTTGGAATGGTGTTTATGCTGCTATTTGGCAAGATGCTTCAGTTATTGTTCCATTCAGATTATATGAAGAGACTGATAATGTTGATATCCTTAAAGTTCAATATGAAAGTATGAAAACTTGGTATGAGTTTATTCCAAAGATTACTGGTAAAATTAGATGGGATAAAGTTAGAATTCAATTAGGTGATTGGCTGGATCCAACAGCACCTCCAGATAATCCATTACTTGCTATGACTGATGCTTATTTAGTTGCTGATGCTTTCTTAAATTTAATTTTAGGTCAACTGTTGTCAACTGCAAAAGTTTTAGGAAATGATGATGTTTCTTACTTTGAAGGTTTAGTTGCTAAAGCCAAACAAGATTTTCAAGAAGAGTATATCACCAAATCAGGTAGATTGGTTTCTGAATCTCAAACTGCCTACACTTTAGCAATCAAGTTTGGGTTACTGAATGAAGACCAATTTGATTATGCTGGCAAGAGACTTGCTGCTTTGGCCGTTTCAAATGAATACAAGATTGGTACTGGGTTCGCCGGTACACCATTTGTCCTTGATGCTTTAACAATTTCAGGTCATTTAGAAGATGCTTACAAGATGATTTTACAAGACCAATGCCCATCTTGGATGTATGCTGTTTCAATGGGTGCTACTACTACTTGGGAACGTTGGGATAGTATGTTGCCAAATGGTAAAATCAATCCTGGTGACATGACTTCATTCAACCATTATGCTCTTGGTGCTGTTGCCTCATGGTTACATGAAAGAGTTGCTGGTATCTTGCCTACTGAACCAGGTTACAAAACCTTCAAGTTGAAACCATTACCAGGTGGTGAATTGACTAAAGTTGATGCTTCACACAGAACTCCATATGGTTTGATTGAATCCCACTGGACTTTGGAACAAGGGGTTTTCAATTACGAAATTAAAGTCCCTCACAACACTACTGCTGTTGTTGAACTTCCAAATGGTGAATCTCAAACTGTTGGCTCTGGTAAGTATACTTTCTCAGTCAACTATTCTTAATTTTTTTAGCTGATGTTACGAAATCTAAAAGTTTTACCTATTTTTTTTTAAAAAAAACCCGTAGTTTGTAAAAAAACATGGATAAAATCTTAAAAAACTTTAAAACTGGATATGGTGATGTTTATATTTAAATGAAAGTAGAAAAATTGAGGGCTTCAACTGTATAAATTAATAATCGGGCATAAGCATATTACCCGGAGTTTATCATGTGATCATCACGTGATAATAATTACGTAATAAAAAATCCACAATTTTTTGTCATCATACCGATTTTTGACACAATTGGGAATCTTTGGCGTAAAATTTAGAGATTAAAGCAATTTAATTAGACTTTTCAGTGATCTGGAGAGATGAAAGCCACTTTGAACACTCCGACCTGGTTGTTGATTGGAGTATATATGGTGGGAGAATATCTTTAAACTTTACACAATGAATTATAATACCCATTCACAATGACTGTTAGTACCCAGAAGAAACTTAAAAGAACTCCATTAATTCTTCAAGCTTTTACAAGTGCAACTCCTGCTGGTCATTGGACACATCCAGATGATTATAGTAGATATTTCAACAAGTTAGAGACCTGGATAGAATTTGCAAAGACTGCTGAACGTGGTAAATTGAATTCAATTTTCATTGCTGACCATTTAGCATTATATGAAACTTATGATGGACCTAATAATTTTAGAGCTCCTTTGAAAAATGGTGTTTTTGCCCCAAGAATTGATCCAAGTGCTTTGGTTTCTGCTTTAGCAAGTGTTACTGAATCACTAAGTTTTGGTATTACTTTTAGTACTCTTGCTGAACATCCTTACCATTTTGCTAGAAGATTAGCAACAATTGATGATTTTTCAAATGGTAGATTTGCTTGGAATATTGTAACAAGTTTTTTGAAAAGTGCTGGTAGACAATTTGGTCAAGAATTTCCTCAACATGATGAAAGATATAGAAAATCTCAAGAATATCTTGATGTTGTTTATAAACTTTTATTAAGTTCTTGGGCTGATGATGCTGTTGAATATAATAAAAAGACTGGTGTTTTTGTTAATCCTGAAAAAGTTAGAGAAATTAATCATAAAGGTGAATTCTTTAATGTCCCTGGTCCAACTCCAACTGAACCATCTCCACAAAGATTTCCTGTTATTTTCCAAGCTGGTACTTCGGAAGCAGGTATTTTATTTGCTGCTGAAAATGCAGAATTAGTCTTTGTTAGTGAAGGTAGAGACCCTCAAGTTTTAAAAGATCAAATTGCAAAGATTAGAAGATTAGCTAAAGAACAATTTAATAGAGATCCAAAATCTATTAAGATTATTGTTGGTGCTTCATTTCATGTTGGTAAAACCCATGAAGAAGCTCTTGCTAAATTAGCAAAAGAAAGACTGTATTATCCTGATGAGGCTAAAGCTGTTGGTTTTAGTGGTACTAGTGATATTGATTTAAGTAAATTTGAATTAGATGACATTGTTGCCAAACCTGATCATACAAATGCCATTCAAACTTCAACTAATAAAGCTTTTAAGAAATCACAAAATAACAAAAGAGATCTGCTTAATGCTTATGATAGATCTGGTAGATTTGTTGGTACACCTTCTGAAATTGGTGATCAAATTGAACAATTTGTTGAAGAATATGATGTTGATGGTTTCAATTTTTACATTGCTGTTTATCCAAATGATTTGAATGATTTAGTTGATTTATTAGTTCCTGAATTACAAAGAAGAGGTTTATTTTGGAATGATTATGCTGTTCCAGGTGGTACTTTAAGACAAAATGTTTTTGGTAGAAGTTTCTTAAATGAAGATCATCCTGCATATCCACTCAAATGGCAGAGTGGGGTGCCTTTGAAAAGTTTTGAAAAGAAATTAGCTGCTTATGAGAACGAGAGAGTTAATAATAGAGAGAATGCAAGAGCTGAAGTTGGTTTGTTTACCAAATAAGAAATTTTATGTGTCAAGCCCCACACTAAAAATATTTTTATGCTAGATCTTTAACGTCCTGCGTGTATGTAAATGCACCGAATGTATGACAAATTTCATTTATCCTAATAAGCATAGAATTTGCAAGGTACCCGTCTCATCTGTACGTTTTTTTTTCGATTGGCATTAAGGATTCAACTTCCACCAACTAAATTTGACACATTCGCTATATCTATATTCCGTCAAGAAAATCTAAAATTTTTTTGACGTCAAACCCCTATGAGCCCCGGGATTCTAAGTGGTATAATGTAGTCATATGAGTGGGATGGTATATATAACACCAACAAGAATTCAATTCCACCTGTTTTTGGTATTATTTGTAAACTTTTTAAACTTTTACGAACTTCCTAGCTTTTTCCCCTAGTTAAAATTCATTATTTTGAGACTAGTACTGAAAATTACAAATTGAGCCCCCATGAATCCAATGAAAATCAAGTAGGAGTAATAGTGGAGTTATAGCAAACAAATAAAAACCTCTAAAATCCCCTTAAATATCTGAGGTTTGTAACTTCTGGTTAATTTAAAAGATTTTGAGTTGAAACTATTTTTTTCTCAACAAATAAGCTTTTGGTAGGAATAAAAGTAAAATTTTGGTGAATGTTAGTCTACAGGTACAAGTTAATACTCATATGTATCCAATTATTTGCAATTTAGTTGCATTATAAGTTTATTAAGAGTGAATTCGGATCGGAAATGCTAATTTTTTGATATTTAAGTTATCATAAACGCACAATAATCCTTTTGATTCTTTACATTCTCCACAATTCAACGAGCCTTAATATTTAATCAAAGGTTAAGAATAGTCTGTCACATGCAATTAAAACCTTGAAGATATTGATCAAGTAACAATTGATTGAGATCCTAAAGCTTTGGATGGTACGCAAATTTTAAATCAATCAAACAAATCATAAACCATTAATAAAATATGAGATCAAATTCAGACAACCAACTTATATTTAAACCATTGAGTTATATACGATATTCAATAATTAGAGTCTAGATTTCATTTAAATATCTCTATTGACCAATCATATCAAACCATTTCTACCTTGAAGCCATCATGCGGCTGTGAATTTTTATTGTGGATATTAAAAAAATTGTGTGAAATCACAAGTCTGAGTGAACAGTTGTGAACTTGGCGAGATGTGGACAGTGAAAATGTATATGGGCCCATCTTCTCATAATGTGCTAAAATAGAACGTATATGTCATCAATTTTATCAAATTTGCATCAGCTATTTTAGTGTCAAGTGGATCAATGCAAA
Source organism: Millerago ficus (assembly GCA_030557985.1). Taxonomy (NCBI): domain Eukaryota; kingdom Fungi; phylum Ascomycota; class Saccharomycetes; order Phaffomycetales; family Phaffomycetaceae; genus Millerago; species Millerago ficus. The sequence continues at coordinate 41,038 of JANIJP010000030.1, read as the reverse complement.
GTTCAAGATTTGTGTCATCAGAAGACATATGACAAGACGTGTAAGAGTTTTTCCAAAGATCTAATGTACTCTTCAGTCAGAAATTTGTTACACTAATTATGGCTTTGAATCTACATCCCTTTTTGAGATCTTAAAACCCTGGATTAAGATGATTTATGCATTGAATTTGGCATTGCACATACGAGATTTGTTGATCCGATCCGAAAAATGACACATTTTTGAATAACGGCTTATACTTACCAATGCTCAAACGGATTGAGGTACATAGCTATGGTTAATACTTCTGCCACACCAAAGTGAATAAATAATTATATAAAAACATGGAGATATTTCCATTTTATCCATTATAGTTTTCAAAAGGATAATAACCATTTAATAATGAGTGAAGAGAAACAGCAATATTCTAAAGCAGAAAGTTTCTCTGATGATTCATCTGATTTGAAACCAGTGCAAGTTTTCAAAGAGAATCTTCCACAAGAAGATGTTATTCAAGAAGTCAACAAAATTATTGAAGAAAATGATCTTCATGAATATTCTGACCTTTTAACAAGAGGTGCTTTGTTAGCAAATGATAGAGATTTGTTGAATACAGATCAGTACTCTGAAGAAGAGCAAAGAATTGTTGTCAAAGAGGAAAAACATCCAATTAAAGCACTTTCATTTTATATGATTTTAGCTGCTATTACTACTTCTCTTGCTGCTGTTAATTTTGGTATGGATGAATCTGCTGTTGGTGGTGCTCAATTACAATATAACGTTCAATTTGGTATTACTGATGTTAATATTCAAGGTTTAGTTATTTCAATTCCTTACTTAGCGGCAGCTGTCATTGGTTCTCCATTAACTGTTATTTTAAATGATCATTATGGTAGAAAATGGGTTATTTTACTTTCTTGTTTTATTGGTTTTACTGGTTCTTTATGGCAAGCTTTTTCAAATGGATTTGCTGCTTTATTGGTTGGTCGTTTGTATTTAGGTATTGGTATGGGTATTAATTCAGCAACTGTTCCAATTTATACTGCTGAATGTGCTCCTGCAACAGCTAGAGGTACAATCTTAATGTTATGGCAAACTTTCATTGCTCTTGGTGTCTGTCTTGGTTCAGTTTTCAATAGAGCTTTTGTTGAGATTGAAGGTTCTTTATCATGGAGATTAATGATTGGTTCATCTGCTGTTCCTCCATTACTTTGTGGTGCTTTAGTTTTTTTCCCACCAGAAAGTCCAAGATGGTTAATTTCTCATAATCGTACTAAACAATCTCTTGAATCATTATTAAAACTTAGAGGTTCTGAATTATCTGGTGCTAGAGATTTTTACATTTTATATCAATCATTAAAATTTGAAAATGAACTTGTTCAAGATAATTCTTTTATTAGACAATTTAAAGATATCTTTAAATACACTAGAAATAGATTTGCTGTTTGGGTTTCATTCTTAGGTGTTTTTGGTCAACAATATGGTGGTGTTAATATTTTAGTTTCTTATACTACAACTATTTTAACAAATGCTGGTATTGATCCTGTTACTGCAATTGCTGGTTCAATTGGTATTGGTGGTGGTTGTTTCTTAGCCACATTCTTATCAACTCAGTTAATTGATAGATTTGGTAGAAGAAAAATGTTATTATACACATTACCAATGGAAGGTATTTGTTTGTTTTGGTTAGGTGGTGTTTTAAACGTTGCAAATGATCAAGCTCGTTTAGGTGCTGGTTTAGCTGCTATGTATGTTTATGTTTTATTCTTTGGTTTAGGTATTGGTCCAGTTTCATTTACTCTTGTTGCTGAAACTTCATCAATTTCAGTTAGAACTGCTCATAGTGCTTTATTAATGGGTATTAATTGGTTATTAGATTTTTGTTTAAGTATGACATGGCCAAAAATGAACTCAACAATGACAACTTCTGGTGGTTTATACTTTTATGGTGCTTGGAATTTTGTTTTAGTTGTTCTTGTTTTCTTCTATGTTCCAGAAACAATGAGATATACTTTAGAAGAATTAGATGAAATTTTTAAAGTTGGTGCTTCAGCATTTGCCAAAAAACAATATAGAAGACTGTTTGGTAAAAAAACATAAAGTTTTTACACGTTTAAGTTCTGGTTTTAATATTAATATACTATTTTAAATATTCTAAATAAATAAATTTATTTTTTTAAATGCAATTCACTCCAACCTTTTAATCTTAAACCTTCCCCGTATCTTATTAATAACAAACATGAAATAAATCCACAATAAAGGAAACAAGCACTAATGGTACATGTCCAACCAATTCCAATAGCAGTGATTTCTTCTAAGACAAATGCAGTACCTATTGCTGCTGCTATAAATCTAACAACGTAATTACCAGCAATAGCATCACCTTTTAATTGAGGCATACATTCAACACAGTAAGTGTTGATACTTGGGAAACAGATCGTTTGACCAAATCCACCAAGGAACATCATTATAATCGGAACAGCCATTCCACCTTTCTCTTTTTCTAAACACCATCCATAAATTAAAATTGTACCAGGAATAACTAAACTATAACAGAAAAGCATACTGTATAATCTATGTTCGGGTACTCGACGACCATGCTTATTCATATTCTTTTTAACATAATTATCAGCCCATTTACCACCAAAGAATGAACCTAAGATGTAACCTGAACCAGGAGCAAGATAAAATAAACCACCATAAATAGGTTCAGTTAAATTAAATCTTGGATCAACAACGTATCTAATCGGTGTAAGCAATGAATACATGTTGAAATGCAAAGCCATACTAACAATGGCAGCTAGTAAAAGGTTCGGATAATGGAAAATGTAAATGATAACTCTTGTAGGGTTATATGGAATAAAATAGATGTTATCCTTTTTGTTTTCATACCTTAATTCTCTTTTCTTTTTAGCTAATTCTGAAATTCTTGAAGTTTCTGGTAAGAAAACAATTGCTAAAACTAATGCAATTGCACCAAGTCCAACTTGAATCCAAAAAATGACTCTCCAAGAGGTATAAGTAACAACAATACCACCAATAACTGGACCTAAAGCTGGACCAACTTGAGAACCTGATAAGACCCAACCCATTGCTGTACCTCTACTAGTTGGTTCATAGATATCACCAATAGTACTTGAACCAACTGAAAAGAATGGAGTACCAAACAAAGCTGACATAGCTCTAAAGACAAAGAACATTGCAAGATTTTGTGAAACTGCAGTCAATACACTAGCAACAACAAACAGAGCCAAACAGAAGACAAATGTAAACCTTTTACCATATATGCTTCCAAACGGACCAATAAGACAAGGTGAGATGGCCATCACTATACAATAAACAGCATTTGAGACGTTAATGATAGTACCAGTGGTATTAAATCTTTCAGCAATGATTGAAACAGCAGGTAAAAACGACATGGAACTTAAAGGTGACAAGAAACACGACAATGACACTATAAACACAATAATCTTCTTCCTTGAGTTGGAAAATCTGGAATAGAACTGCTCATCGTCCATCAACTCTAATTCACTTAACTGTGGACCTTCTTTCTGAGTAATTTCAGCATGGTCACTGATATCACTCTTTTCAACATCAACAGAGGCCGACTCCAACGGATAACTTTTCAGCTCAGTTGAAGACATGGATATTCTTCATTCTAACACTCTATAACTGTGGATTTTCACCAACATTTGTGCGGTTTGTACTGTTTTTATTCGAATGTATGAGTCAAAATTTATTTTTATCGGGAAACTGAGCCAACTTTTCCATCGGAGATCAGATCAACTTTCTCCGAGACTCACTATCTATAGTAATAACAGTTAAGGCTAAGATTGGAATTATATAAAGAGCATTATTCGCTGTTTTGTGGATTGTTAGAGATGTAATTAATTCAATAAGTAACAATGGGTGTCAGAAAATTCACAATTGCCGGTGTTCAATTAGGTCCAATTCAAAAAGCTACTCCAAAATCAGAAACCGTTGCTAGATTAACTGCTTTATTAAAAGAATCTGCTTCAAAAGGTGCCAAACTTGCAGTTTTCCCAGAACTTTGTTTGACTTCTTTCTTCCCAAGATGGTACATTGAATCTCAAGAAGAAGTCGATTCTTATTTTGAAAAAGGTGATATCACTAAAAGTGAAGTTTTAAAACCATTATTCGATGCTGCTAAAGAAAATGATATTGGTTTCGTTTTAGGTTATGCTGAATTAACTGACGATGGTCATCATTTCAACACTTATGTCTTAGTTGATAACAAAGGTCAATTGGTTCAAAAATACAGAAAGGCTCATTTACCAGGTTTTGATGAACCAACTGAAGGTATCCCATTCCAACAATTAGAAAAAAGATACTTTGAATATGGTGATTTAGGTTTCCCAGCTTATCACTCTGATCCAGAATGGATTGATGCTACTATTGGTATGTTAATCTGTAACGATAGAAGATGGCCTGAAGCTTGGAGAACTTATGCTTTACAAGGTATGGACTTATGTGTCAACGGTTATAATACTGCTGCTAATGGTACTTCATTATTTGGTTCTAATGAAAACAAAGAGTTAAGACAATACCACAGTGATTTATCAACGACTGCCAACTCATATTTCAACTCCACTTATGCAGTTTCAGTTGCTAAAGCTGGTATTGAAGACTCTCAAGGTTTAATTGCTGGTTCAATTATCGTTGATCCAAATGGAAAGGTCATTGCTCAAGCTAAAACTGAAGATGATGAAATCTTATTTGCTGATATTGATTTAGATGAAACCATTAATGGTAAGCAAAAAATGTTTGACTTCTCTAGACATCGTCGTCCAGAATTATATAGCAGATTAGTTGAACAAAAAGGTAGTGTTGAAACTCCATACAAAGGTTAAGCATATATGACAATAACATAATAAAAAAATTAATAATTAAACCATCAAATGTAGAGTTTTGTATTAATAATTATTATCGATGATTAGTATTTTCTGTAGTTGGAATTATTTGACTGTTTTCAGCATTTGTAATTAAAAATTAGAGCACTGACTTTCAATATTAAAATTATTTAAAATTCAACTTAAACAAACTTAAACATCACAAAAAGAATCTACAAACTTTTTTCTAAAACATTAAAAATCAAATTAATTAATCAATATACAATAAACAAAATTACAAAAAATTAAAATCATTCAGAATTTTTTCTACCAAGTGAAAAAATTTTGACTTTATAACCACCTCTTTTTTCTGGAACTGAAGTTGAAGAACTAACTTCTGCACTTGAATCTTGTAATTCAACACCTTCAAGGAATTCATCTTCTTTTGGATTAACAAAAGTGTAACCTGGATCTTCATGGAAATCCTCCATATGAGCAAACCAAATTTGTGGAACAAATTTACAAAGAACATAGTAAACACCAGCACCAATTAAAATACCTGGAACATAAGAGATGGAATATAAATAAATAGCACCATTTGGAATGTTAGTATTACCACAAACCCAAGCTAAACCTGGTAAGTTTGGAGCAATACCACAAATGAAGGCAATGAAACAAGGAATGTTATAACCATGGAAGTAACGGTATGGACCATCATGTTTGTAAAGACCTGGTAAATCCAATCTTCTGCCTCTCAATAAGTAGTAATCAGTACACATAATACCAGCAATTGGAGCTAAGAACATGGAGTAACCACCTAAGAAACTGGAGAATGATTTAGCACTCTTTTGAATGTACCATGGACAAACAGCAATACCTAAAGCCATACAGATATAAGCACCTCTTCTTGGGTTAATCCAACGTGGGAACCATAAAGTTAAATCATAAGAGAAGGAAACTGTGTTAGCAGAAATGTTGGTACCAACAATGGCAAAAGCCCAGATAGCAGATGAGAAAAATTGAGCAGCTCTGTTGTTCCATAAAGCTTCAACTTCTAATGGATTCCAAGTGGTAACACCATAAATAACTTTAGTAGCAGAAGTAACGACAATACCTAAGAAACCACATAAAGTAACTAAAACAACTAAACCAATAAATTGTGGCCACCAAACTTGTTTTGGTTTTTTAGCATATCTCGTAAAATCACAAATGTTTAAAGCTAAAGTTGCCTTTGGACCAATAGCAGAAACAACACATCTAAAGAAGACAACAATGACTGGAGTACCATTTGTAATTTGGTTACCTTGTTTAAAGATTGGACCAAAACCATGAGCACCAGCAACGGCCCAAGCAAATAAAACAATACCAAAGATTGGTAAGATAATGATTTTAAACATGAACAAGATTCTTAATTGATTAACATTCATGTATAAAACAGGTAATTGAATAATAACGAATAAGAAGAAACATAACAATTGAGCACTAGTAACAGCACTTTCAGTTGGAATATGATTTGGGAAATTAGCAAAAGATGGCCAGATAGCTTCTAACATTGATTGAACACAAAGACCACCTTGATATGTTTGAGTACCACACCAGATAACACAAACAACACCTCTAATACCGACTAAAATATGAGAACCAGAGAAGTTTGGAGCACCACCACCTGTATATCTCATCATTAGAGGGAAACCAATACCGTATTTAGCACCAACATAGGCATTTAGCATAGCAGGAATAGAAACAATAATATGACCAACGACAATAGCCAGCACAGCAAGACCAGGACTCAAACCAGCTGAGATAGAACTTGAAGCAACTTGGTACATTGAAATGGACATGGCTTCAGCAATCCAGAAACCTAGAATGGAGAACCACTCCCATTTTCTTTCTTTTGAGTATTGTGGAACAGGATCTAAATCTTTATTAGAGAATAGAATACCATCAGAGTATGTTGACTCGTCTGGATGAAGTTCGAGCTTATCGACTATGGAGTTCCAGTTGACCATGTGTGTATGTGTATAAATTAAACTAATATATCTCAGATCATATGGAAAAGGGTGTCTATGTGGATCGTTTATATACAAAGTTGAAATTCTATCAACATCAGATCTTTCATTATCAAGAAAAAAAACTCTTCGGAAAAATCTTGTTTGAACACCGATCCACTTTCATAGTTTCCAAATCTAGAAAAAGCATTTAAATTTAAACTTCTATATACAAACTGACGCATTCTTATCACGGGAGGTCCCTGCTGCCTGATATCGGGCAATTTTGTGAGAAGACCTGGTGCTTTTTGGATTTTTTGTGGTAGACTTGTAGCTCTTAGCACTGGCTTGTTCTGGCAATTTTTTTGATAAGGGCTCGTTTACTCTATACAAAAAATTACATTAACGAGAAGATTCATGTGGTCCTTATATTATTTCAAATACGTGAGTTGTATATTTCTGATCTGTGTTTCTGTGATTTTGATTCATTGTTCTGCACTGCATTATGACATTTGTGGCTTGATCCGATCTGTCTTGAGGTACCTCATACCTATCCCATCAATTTCATTTTTGCAAGTGAAAAAAAGATGTATGTAATTAAGATAGCCCTGTAAGGCGCATTCGGAGAATTATTCTCATATGTCCAGAACTCAAAAGTGTATTCAGTTTCCTTCTAGTAAAGTTGCTCATACAGTGTTGTTTTGACATGCCCCAGTAGAAACCCATCAGAACCTTCTATATTATTTAGATCGTGAGACACAGTTCGATCTTATTACACATCAATTCATGATTATTGAGTTTCCCTAAAATTAGGTATCTCGTTAGCAATTTTTCCCGTTTGTTTGTTTGACAGGCATTATCCCACCAGTAAGAATTGTGTATTCATAGTACCAGGAGATTGGAGCACAAATCTTTTTATTTCTATTTCATCAATTATAATCAACTTTAATATCATTATTCCTATTGATTGATCCCCCTAAGTCCCTTTATAAAGTGGAACTACAAAAATGAAATATGCTAAAGCCTTACAATGATTTTCTAACATAGCTGCTCTATATATCGGAACTTGTAAGATAAGATAGTGGTAACACAGTATTAATACAATAGGGTTCAGTTTTAATCGGTTATAATTGAACAACTCCGTTGGTTTTAAGTACGCATTAGTTTCTTTTTATAATTAATGGAATGAAATAAATAGTATAAAAAGTATTAAATGGCTTGTGATAAATTAAAGAATCATAAAGATTCTTGACTTTTCCATACTTCTCCATTAATTGCAGAATTTGGTTTCTCATTTTTATAAAAGAATTGTTCTAAATTTTCAACACAACGTTTTTCAAAATTTTTAAAACTATTTTGAGTGCAAACACCAACATGAGGTGTTAAAGTAATCTTGTAGTTTGAAAGTAATCTTTCATCGATCTTTGGTTCAAATTCATGAACATCAAACCCAGCACCAACTAATTGACCACGTTCTAAAGCGTCAATAACAGCAGCTTGTTCAACAATTGGACCTCTAGCGATATTAACTAATCTAACTTTATCTTTCATTAATTTAAAAATATCAAAGTTAATTAAATGATGAGTTTCCTTTGTATGTGGACATGCAATGAAGATACAATCAGCTTGTTTAAAGAAAGTTTCTTTATCAGAACAAAATTCTAATTCTGGTACTTGTTGTTCTAATAATGGTTTTTGTGATCTGTTATGATAAATAACTTTCATACCTAAACTAACACAAGTTTTAGCAACCAAGATACCAATATCACCTAAGCCAACAATACCTAAAGTTTTACCATTAGGATCTTCAGAGATATTTGCAAGTTCTTGTGAGTCATAATATTTACCAGGAGTTCTTAAACAATGTTCAGCATAGGTTAAATATCTAAAGGAAGACAACACAAGATAGATACCAACGTCAGCAGTGGCTCTTGAACAAGAGTTTGGAGAATTGCAAAAGACAATACCTCTTGATGTTAGATAATCAACATCAACAATATCATAACCATGACCAGATTGAACAACAATTTTACATGATTCAGGAAGCAATCTAACAGGATCGTTTCTGAGGATGTAGTGGTGCACATAAGGGTTAGATTTCAACCATGTAGGTCTGCAGACAGCATCGATGTTCCCAATTGAACCATGATTTGGCTTTTTAAGCTCGTTCATGTAATCTTCAACAGTTTCAAAATCATAAGTAACCAACTCATACTTGTCATTAAGGGTTTTCCATGCCTCATCATCATGAACAGGTCTATCCCAAGGAACGTACAAAACTCTAGGTTTTCTCACAGTCATCTCTAAGTGTTTGTGAACAGTAGAAAAGTTGGAATTAATACCAGGAAATCAGATCATTTAAATCGGTACATTGGCCGGGAAACTTTGACGACTTGTCCGGCCGTTACAATCAAATGTACAAAAAGAGTAATATTAGAGATAGGTACACAATGATTTCACAAGTAAGTCTGGCCTCTTTCCAATCTTGAGTCGAGACTGCTGGCAAAGAGTCCTCTTGGTGAAGTTTTCAATCCACATCTGACGAGACCTGACAGTATGTTGACACCAGCCACAACACCATCCACAACTGGCACCTTTCTCTCTTTCACGGCATTTGTGACAGCTTGTTGCATATCAGCCATACCAGCACATCCTAAAACAATAACATCAGCACCCATATCTTCAACAAGTTTGTACGCAACACTCGACATGAGTTCCAACACTTCTTCTCTAGGTTTTGTGTGCAATTCTGCCACTTTCAAATTAGTACTTAACAAACCTGCACAAAATCCACTCAAACCGAAATTTCTGACAGCATCAGCATGTCTGATGGAGCTTCTTTGCACAGTGGTGACAATACCGAAACGACCACCAATTAATCTTGCTGTGTAGATACCAGCTTCAAAAATACCACAAGCTGGAACGTCAAACTCTTCTCTTAAACAGTTAACTAATGGATGATCTGAGAAACAGGCAACTAATAGGGCATCTGCCTGTTTAGCATAGTCATAAACGTCTCTGAAAGTATCTGCAGAGGATAAAACACCATCTAAATGACATTCAACAGTGGTAGGTGATGGTTTAGAAGCAGTGTAACCATACAAAACAACATCTGGTGCAAGATGAGCTTTGGCCATCTTCAAACAGTTTAATGTCATCAACTCTGTAGAATTCGGGTTGATGAGCAGAACTTTCATCTTCTTGTATCCAGAATCTCCATGATGAAGTTCAACTTTTGGCAATGATTCAATGTCTTTAATCGTCATTCTCGCCTGTCCACTCATTTCATCCATTAATATCGAGTTTTCACTCGTCATTTTATATAAATTTACATCGTTTATGTATGACGATCGGAGAAGTTTCGAAAATTTTCCGAATGGATAATTGCATCTAAACTATATAAACTAATCTATCTATTTCTCTTTCGAAATATTCACCATGATGGTCAAAAGATGGTGTTTGATTTAGTTATCCATAACGGTTACATTGTGACTGCTGCTGATATTTTACCTCCTTCCGTTTATATTGGGATCAAAGATGGTGTTATTGCTACTATGTCCACTCAAGTTTTGGCAGGTACAAAAGTCATTGATGCCCAAGGTGGTTATATTACTCCAGGTGGTATTGATTCCCATGTTCATTTAGACCAAGCTAATGCGCCAACTGGTGATAATTTCGAATCAGGTTCTAGAAGTGCCATTGCTGGTGGTAATACTACTCTTCTACCATTTGCTATTCAACCAAAAGGTGATCATGATTTAGATAAAGTTGTTAAAGATTACCATGAAAAGGCTTCCGTTGGAAGTTATTGTGATTATGGTTTCCATTTAATCATGTCTGATCCATCTACTGAATCTTTGGAAAGATTACCAAAAATTGTTGAAGAAGAAGGTATTACAAGTATTAAAGTCTACACAACATATCCAAGATATAAATTAAATGATGCACAAATGTTAGATATCTTATTATCAACAAGAAAATTAGAAATGACAACAATGATTCATGCTGAAAATTCTGATGTTATTGATTTTATTAATCAAAAATTACAAGAAAAAGGTTTACAAGATCCATATTATCATACAATCTCTAGACCAATGGAAGCTGAAGATGAAGCTTCTTACAGAGTCATTTCATTAGCAAAAGTCATTGATGTTCCTATTTTAATTGTTCATATGTCTTCAGAAACTGCTTTAGATCATGTTGAAAATGCTCAAAAGGAATTAATGCCAATTTTTGCAGAAACTTGTCCACAATACTTGTTTTTAACAAGTGATGTTTTAAAGCAAGGTTGTTGTAATCATAAGCATCAAGATGATCCATTTGAAGGTGCAAAATACATTTGTTCACCTCCATTAAGACAAGATCAAAAGGAATTAGATGGTGTTTGGAAAAAAATTCAAAATGGTACAGTTACAGTTTTTTCTTCTGATCATGCTCCTTCTAAATATGATCATCCACAAGGTAAGAAATTAGGTTTAGTCAATGGTTTACCTCATTATAAAAACGTTCCAAATGGGTTACCAGGTATTGAAACTAGATTACCTTTATTATTCTGTTATGGTGTTGAAACAGGTAGAATTACACCACAAAGATTTGTTGAATTATGTTCAACTAATCCAGCGAAATTATATGGTTTAAGTGATAAAAAGGGTACTATTGGTGTTGGTTTAGATGCTGATATTACAATTTGGTATCCAAAGAATCAAATGGAAGAATTTATTTTAGATAATGATATGCTTCATCATGATATAGATTATTCACCATTTGAAGGCATGAAATTTACAAACTGGCCTCGTTATACCGTTTTAAGAGGTGATGTTGTTTGGGATAGAGATAATGGTGGTATTAAAGGTGAATTAGGTGCTGGTAAATATATAAAGAGAGGTTCATCAAAACTTGCTGGTCCAACTGGTGAAATTAAATCAATTTTTAAATAAACTCAATAATAAACATATATAGATTACTTTTTTTGTAAAGAAAATAATTATTGATATTTTTGTATTAGAATGATTAATATTACACAATTTGATTCCTAATTTCCCTAATTTTAATGATTTTTTTCAAGGCTGCAAAACTTGTGATAATTTAAGGTGAATCATAAGAAGAAAAAAAAATCCCATAATTAAAAATATTACATAGTAAAACTCAAAATATCCCATGACAACATCAGATATCAAGTATCTCTCCGTAAAAGCACACGGTAGAGCACATTTGGCGTGCCACAGATGTCGTACACACAAAATAAAGTGTTCTGGTGGTATGTTTTTGCCTCTTTTTGTCCTTTATTGACACTAGTACTAACTATCAATAGAAAAGCCAACATGCAGAAATTGCACAGTATCAGACAAGAAGTGCGAGTATCCAGGTCGTGATAGAGTTGTTACAGTGTATGAATCCGAGGTGATGAAGCTCCAGCAGAAGATCAAGGCTTTAGAGAAGAGATTGCCCCAACATGAGCAGCTGATGAGCAGATCAAACAGTTCAAGCATAGAAGCTTCAGATCAGGAGGTGCTAAAGGACAATTATTTCCAGAATTCCACTACTACAGACAGTTCATTATTCTCCTTTTTGGATGTTGACCTTGAAGATGAGGTTGTTGTTCCTTCAAATGGTGAAAGTTTAAGATATTACTATGATGATTATTCTTCAAAAGCTCCTATCTCAGGTATACTAAGTCTCCCGGAAAAGGAAGTTGCTATGTCTTTAGTTGAAAAGGTGATAAGTTTTATTGGTCAAGAATACTATTTATTTGATAAGAAATTGTTTTTGGAGGAGGTTAGTTCTAATTATGATGTTTCTTTAAGAAGTAATGATCCTGCTTGGTTATGTTATTTATTAATAACACTTGCAATTGGTGAACAGTGTTCAAATGACACGTTAACAACAGAAGCTCCAGGTATTGCCTATTACAACAAATGCCAAAAAATATTTAAAAATAACTTTGAAGAACCAACTTTACAATTAATTCAAGTCCATTTATTAATGGCATTTTATCAACAAGGTTTAAATAGATCAAACACTGCTTTTGCAACTTATGGTATTGCAACTCGTCTATCATTAGTTTTAGGGCTTCATAGAAAGGCTAAAAACCTGCCCATTGAAGAAAGAGAAAAAAGAAGAAGATTATGGTGGACTTGTTATATAATGGATAGTATTTGGGCTGCCAAAATTGGTCAACCTATTCATGTTGATAGTAATGATATTACTGTTGAAATGGAACCAATAACTGATTTACAAGATGGTTTCAAAACTGATATTTTAAAACATAATAGTAATTTAGCTATTGTTATTGGTACAATTATGAAAAAAATTTATAAACCAACTGCAAAAAGAACAATTTCTGAATTATTAAATTGTTTACAAGAACTTAATAATTATCAAAAGAATTTACCATTAACATTAAGAGAAAATATTATTACTAAAGGTGATAGAACAACTGCAAATTTATATTTAAGATTAAATCAAATTGTTATTATTACAACAAGACCTTTAGTCCTATCAATGTTTATTGGGCAAGGAACTGAATCATCAAACAAACCAGAATTCAAGCAAGCCATTCAGAAATGTGTCAGCACGGCTTCTGCCAACATTAACATCTTGGAAAGTTTGAAAAAAATTGGATTGTTTTCAAATTTTGGATTTTGGGATGCAAGATATTTGTTTTCTTCATTATTAATTCTTTACATGATGTCAGGTGGTGATTCGTATTCCAACATTATTGAAATTGGACGTGGATTAAACAAAGAAATGGCAAATTCTGGTAATTTTACAGCCATTGAAAATGAAAAAAGATTTAAAGAATTAGATTCATTGTTCAACAAGATGAAAGATCAATCAGAAGATATCAATTTGATGGTTCAGAGAACTCCTAAAGTTGAAAAACAAGTCGTTGTTAGTCCAAACACTCTTTTGGTTGATGATATTGCAAAGATTTTCACTGATATTTCAGCTTTGGACTCAGAAAACAACCTTGATGATTTATTTCAACCAATTTCAAAAGATGTCATGCCAGAAATTTGGAAAGATATTACAACAAATTTAAAATCATGGGACTCTTCAGGAAGAGGCTTTTAAATAATATGATTCAATAAACTAAACATTGTAAATCACTATCATCAAGCGTTTTATTGACTCTAGTACAAAAGAAAAGAGTAGCAAAAAGAAATATATTAGCTATATATAGTATTTATTTCTTCTTATTCCCTATTTTGGAAACCTAGAGCGTGTTTTGCGAATAAGGAAAGTAAGGAACTCAACTCTCTCTGGATAACTGCCACTTGAGTAGTCGGTGGGTACTGAGATAGCAACATATTGGTTTCTTCTTCTGAAAGTGGAGATGGTCTTTCATTAAAATAAAACTTAAACATCACTCTAAGATTTTGTTTTTTAATAATTAGTTGTTCTCTAGTCATATGAAGCGATAGTAACTGATTTAATGTGATGTTATTCGACATGAATTGAACAGCATCGTCTGTTTCTTCTGGTGTTAATCCTAAATCAAACATTGAAATCCATTTAATTCTAAATTCTCTTCCAACAATATCAGAGTGATTGGAATTACCTAATTGACATAGTTCAAAATTTGTTGCTCTTTGGCTTTTTTCAATAGCATCAAACCTTTCATTCATGTTTTTTTCCAACCCTTTTATGCTATCCACAATAGCATTAAAAGAAGAAATATTTTTTTGCATTGTTTCAATTTCAAACTTCTCTAATTCAAAGGATCTTAACTCATTATAATTCTGAAGGGTGTGATCTTCATTTGCATATTGATCAAGGAGGACCTGACCAATTTTTGTATAACTATTTTTGTACCTTTTGCAAGCACTAACATCGTCGTTGTTCATTGTTGAGTCATCAATAGCCTTCTGAAATGTTCTTTTCAAATGAGTGATTTAAGATTGAGCATTTTTACATGAATTGTGATCATTTAAATCTATCGAGATTGAGGAGTATTCATTTGAAGTAATTGTGTTTAAAAGATTATCTCTTAAGTTTTGATTGCCATGTTTATGTGTATATTTGACTGAAGTTATGACATTTTGATTACCATAAAATGTAGTTTTAAACAATTCACCATCAATAATAAGTGGAGCTGTACCTTCTGGTACATCTTGCTCGGTTCTTTCAAGTTCGTTTTCATTCTGGCCAGACATTGGTGAGTGAAAGAAGGAATGAGAATTTTTTGTGGCAAATCTGTCTTTTATATCCAAAACTTCCTATATGGTGTATTTATAACCACTGGCGCCAAAGTCCTATATTAAATATTGATGAAAAATGTTCAATTTGTAGCCATCCTTTAGTGTATTGTAGTGGATAGTGTGATTTTCGAAGTAACCGCTGTGTTGGTTGTCAATTTAGTTATGTTTCTTCAATATTGGCTATATAAATCATCCTTAATGTTTAATGTTCGCGAATTCTCATAACCATGATGTTGATTAGAGCCGATTAAAGCCGCTGGAGTTAGGACTTAAATCAGTATAAATACATTTACTTTCCTACTTATTCTTTATATTAGTTGTTTATTGAGTGTAATTTTGTATATAATATGATGATTATTGCTGCATCCTAACATCTATTCAGTATTCAGCAACACATTCAATTTCAACTTTCAATTGAGGATTTGGGAATCCAACAATAACACAACTTCTTGCTGGTTTTGAAGTGAAGTATTTACCATATATTTCATTGACAATTTTAGCATCTTTAGCATCAGAAATAAACAGTAAAACCTTTAAAACTTTCTCCAAAGATGAACCTGAAGCTTCTAAAACTTCTTTCAAATTCAAAATAACATTCTCAGTCTGTGTAGCAACATCATCAGGAATTGTGTTTGTACTGTAATCAACACCAGTAGCACCAGAAGTGAAAACTAAACCAGTTGATTTCCAAGCTGGTGACAAAAGTGGATTGTTAGCAGGTCTCCCAATTTGCTCAAAAGTAACTCTTTCCGCAACCATTTTGCAATATCACGCCACTAAAACACACCATGAATATGAGTCAATTGTCAACTATTTATATTATTCGTTTAAACAGTGTTAATGTGACACAATTGAGTATGCGATAAGATTTGGACGGAAAAGTCGGGGGAGTTTTCCGACGATCATATGATTGACGATAGGATAAAAATTTTATTGGTACTTAATGAGTCAGAAAGAGAGTATTTAAAGCGAAATATGTGCTGTTTGTGATTATTATGTGTTTTACAAAGCATAAAGATGAGTGAACAGTCAAAACAAGTTGTAATTGTCGGTGCTGGTGTCATTGGTTTATCCATTGCTTTAGTGTTAAGTGAAAATGGGTACAAAGTCAAAATAGTCGCAGCAAACTTCCCAAATGATCCATTGAGTCCTAAATACACTTCTCCTTGGGCTGGTGCTCATTTCAGACCATTTCCAAGTAAGAATGATGCTGATTTTGAAGAATCTAAATTGACTAGAGAAACTTTAAAATTTTTTGAAAAAATTTCAGTTGAAAATCCAGAATCATCAATTAAATTCGTCGAAGGTATTGACTATGTCGAAGAAAAAGGTATCTATGGTGTCAATTCCAAAGGTTACTATGAAGATATTAAGAACATGAAGGAGATTCCAAAGAAACAATTGCCAAAAGGTGTCGAATTTGGTGCCAAATATAGAACTTGGGTATTAAATGCACCTTTATACTTACAATTCTTACAAAGAAAGTTAACATTTCAATATGGTGTTGAATTCCAAAGAGTTGAATTGATGAGCTTGAAACAAGTCGCTTCTCTATATCCAGATCATACTATCATCAATGCATCAGGTCTTGGTTTGCAATATGAAGGTGGTTACGATCCAAAAAGTTATTTAATTAGAGGTCAAACCTTATTAGTTCGTGGCCCTATTGGAAATCCATTTGAAAAGAAAACAGTCACTCATCAAGGTAAAGATGGTTCATGGACTTTTGTTATTCAAAGACCTTTAGATGGTGGTTTCATCCTTGGTGGTACAAAACAATTAAATGATTTCACAGCCGTTCCAAAGGAAGAAGACACTCAATCTTTGATTTCAAGAGGTAAAGTCTTATATCCCGAATTATTCATTGATGGTAAAGTTGATATTAGAAACGTTAACGTTGGTTTTAGACCAGCAAGAGATGGTGGATCAAGATTTGAAGTTGAAAAAATTAAAGGTGAAACTATCATTCATGCCTATGGTGCAGGTGGTATGGGTTATGAATTATCTTATGGTGCTGCCTTGAAAGTCTTAAAGCTTCTCCAAGGTAGCTCATTCAAATCAAAATTATAATGTAAATAAACACGTTCGTTTAGTAATAAAGTTTGTTGTTGTTGTAGTATCAATAATTCATCGAGACGCGTCTAGTTACTGATCTGGTGGGGGTTGGTGGGCCGGCATATCATCACTAATGACTTGCATGGTGGGCCGTGGGCCGTGGAGAAATTGTGTCTGTTTAACAGGGTCCAACAATTTGTGAGCAGGGCCCTACCTCTAGGCAACGGTCTGAGTCTAATTTATTCATTATTTTTGATGTAATTTTTAACAGACAGTTAAAGTCTACGCATTTTGTTAAAAAATTATAAAAACATTAAAGATTAAAATAAAATTATACGAAATTCCAAAAAACACAATAACAATGTAAAGAAGGAGACCTGCACCTCATCTAAACCAAGGGAAAACGTAATACATGACAAAATAACAAATCTAAGTAGTATATCTGAAGTTCTTTTGTTCTTTATCAGTGAGATCGTTAACTTCTTCTTCTTCGATACCATCAATGTTTGAATCATCTTCAACTAATGGACCTTTCTTCTTGTTGAACCAAACAGAAATAATCCAGTATAAACCAGCAAAAGACATACAACAGATGTAACCAACCATCATAGAAGCAAAACCAACGTTATACTTTGGAGCATCTTTAGCACGGAAAGTTTGAGTACCAGTAACGGCACCACCAGCATAACCTAAGTAGTTGAAACCGTAAGTAACAGCTTTCTTAGTGTTACCAGCTGTGTTAGCTTGAACTAATGAGATCATAACAACGTATGAGGCAAAGTAGAAGTACATAAAGTATAAACCAACTAATTGAGCAGCAGTATTAGTTTGAGCACAAACGTAACAGATGATGGCACCAACTAATGGAATAACTAATGAGATTATAGCAGTTAAACAACGTCTGTTAGTCCATCTAGCAGCAACCCAGGTGAAACCAAAAGCAGATAAAGATGCAATAACACCGGTTGGCATACCCATTAATGATGATTTAACTGCAGAGAAACCCAAGTTGTTGATAATAATGGCATTGAAAGTTGATAAACCACCATTTGGAATGTTAATACCGAAGTTGAATAACATAACTAAATAAGTACGTGGATCAGCGAAAGCTTCTCTAGCTTGAGCCCATTTGAATTTATTTGAAGAAACACCGGTTCTGTTAGCAGCCATTCTTTTGACCATGAAAACTTTTTGTCTATCAGTTAAGAATTTAGCAGTAATTGGAGAATCTGGTAAGAACCAGAAGACAAAACAAGACCAAACAAAAGAAATAGAACCAACTAAAATATAAATATATTTCCAAGTTGGAATCGCATCACCAAAAGTAGAAGCTAAAGCAGATAAAGCACCATTGATAATAGAAGAACCAAAGGCAAAAATTAAAGCAGTTCTATGTGGAGATTCAGTTTTGGTGTAAAAGACTGAGATTAATAAAGAACAACCTGGAACAATAACACATTCAAAGAAACCCATTAAGAAACGAATAGCAGCAACACCGGCAAAGTTGTGACAAGCACATTGTAATAAAGTCAAAGCAGACCATAACATAGCACATGCAGTAAGAACTTTAGCAGTGTTGAATTTTTGAACTAAATAAGACATTGGCCACATACCAACTAAGGAACCAATGAATAAAATAGAAGATAACCAAGAATATTGTTGACCAACTAAGTTCAAGTCAGTTTTTAAACCAAAGATGGCAGCAGTACCTAAGGAGACCTTATCGACAGCACCACAGGTAGCAGTCCAGAATAAACATGGTAATAAAATCCAATCAGTTTTTCTAATAGTTTGTCTTTCTTCTTCAGGTGTTAATGGTTCATATTTACCTTCATGTTCTAAAAGGAAAAGAGCAGCATCATCAGCTTCAGAGTCAACATGGATCTTTTCACTGGTGGCAATGATAGCTTCTTTGCTTGTTGAGTCGTTGCTTAGGGACTCGTGAGATTTGGCAGTGTCCATTGCGGCCATAATTAATGATTAATAAGTGTTGATATTGTGATCTGGACGAACAACAGGAGCAGCTGGGGTTTATATATGACTTGCAGTATCAACAGCTATCAGATCAAGACGTTATCAACGCAGTGGCCAGTGCATAATTTGTGGGTGAGAAGAGGTTCCTGGTTGCTCGTTTCGACTAGCCAAATCATTGTTTCGATGCGATGCTCGGAGGAGCAGGGAAGCTGCAGACGAGGAATCTCAATTGGGAAAATTTAAAGAACAAGCTATATACGTGCTAGAATTTAGGCAGGAAGGTGGTTGCTCCCTGTGCACTGATAATATGGTGTCACAATTATAAACCTGATTGTCCCTTTGTTTGTTAATCTCAGCCTGGCCATAGTATAAACTTGTTATTGAGTCATAGATAAGAAAGTCCGGTGCACGAACTTCTAACCATACCATTCTCGTCTCGACTCGCTTCGATGCTTCCAGTAAACCTACAGTCACACTACTACCGGGTGCGAGGCCTGGACCCTGTTCGCACTCAAATTCCTTTCTAATTTCCCTTACAAATTCCACCCAGCACTGGCCTCCGGTCATCCAAAATGGCTATATCCAGCCTAATTCTCCCGTATATGGCCAAATGCACCCTTCTGGGGCCTTCTCGTAAGAATCATTTCAGTGAAAACCTACTCTGCACACCGTATCGACCTGAGTGCTTCTATTTTTGGAGCTTAGCAATGTCATTATAAACTCAATTGCTCAAATATTGCTCGTCTACAGGACCCTAATGTACGTAAATTACTAAGATCGTCGTGTGAAATCGTAGCTGGATTGATACTCCTCAAAAAGTATCTCTACAGGCACGCTGATAAGGACATTAGCTCTCTAAATATCTGATGAGACCCCCATGGGTATACCAAGGCTGATGATGTGTGTATGTTTTTTAAAAAATATCTTACAGTTGGTCGAGACGATCATAGGTTAAAGGACTCAGGTTAAAGGTCATGCTAACTATGTGTGGCACTTAAATCCAACAAATGGGCTTTGAGGAAGGTGCAAACCTCAAAACCATACTGAAAACAAGTGGATAGTAGTCCAATTAGGTATCTGAATACAAGGGAATTATCAATTCTTACAAAATAGGTGTTTTCTTTTTTTCAATAATCAATATGTAATAAATTCTAATATACAAAAGGTATTAAGCTTATTGAGAAGAATCAATGGAATCTTTCATTTGACCAACTGAACCACCTGATAATGGAACGAAATGCTTCTTTTCTGTCTTCTTTGTTAATCTCCAGTATTCATCAGAATCAGTTGGTTTACCAAAACCACCACCACCTGGAGTCATAACCTTTAAGATATCACCTTTTCTCATTTCAATTTCGGCTAAAGATGGTAATTGAATCCATTGGATAATACCATTACCTCTGTTTCTACCTAAATAGTTTTCACCTTTCTTACCATCTTCACCACCATAAATACCCCATGGAGCAAAGACTCTTCTTTGTGTAACTAATGATAAATGAACTGGTGAATTAAATTGAATTTCTCTAATTAAACCATTACCACCATTAAACTTACCTTTACCACCACTGTTTTCTCTAATAGTGTATTGATGTAAGAAACATGGGTAACGTAATTCTAAAACTTCTGGATCAGTAATCTTGGTGTTGGTCATGTTAGTTTGAGTACCAGAGAAACCATCAAAACCATACCTTTCACCATTCTTTTCAATGATACCAGCACAGTTACCTTGACCAATAGTTTCAGTGTAACCAAAACCTTTAATCATTTCACCTTTCTCATTTTCACCACCAGTACCAAAGTTCAAACCATTCATACAACCACCAGTGGCTGAAGTGATACCAAAAGCTTTGAACAAAACATCAGTAGTTCTTTGAGAAGTCATACCATTACCAGCACAAACAGCAGCATATGGTGATGGATTAATTAAAGTGTTGTCTGGAATGATAACAGTAACAGGATCTAAACAACCTTGATTTAATGGGATATCCATATCAACAAGACATCTCAAGACATAGATAACAGCAGAATAAGTAACGGACTTTGGTGAATTCAAGTTAGAATAAGATTCTAATGAAGTACCAGTGAAATCAATAACAACAGTACCCTTTTCACCATCAATGTCAACCTTAACACAGATCTTAGTACCTTCATCCATGTAATCTTCAGCTGTTAATGGTAAACGATCTTTGTTTTCAAGAGCAAATTTCTTTAAATAGTTTTCAACGGCCAAAGCAGCAGTCTTTTTAACATTTCTCATGTAGAATAAAACAGTTTCAGAACCATGTTCATTGAATAACTCTTTCAATAAGTTAATACCACGTTGATTTGAAGCAATTTGAGCTTTTAAATCTGAAATGTTATCATCAATATTTCTTGTACCAGAAACACCATATTTCTTTGGAACTTCAGTGAAATGATATTTCAAACCTTCATAATCAAATTTACCATTATCAACAATCTTCCAAGTTTCAATGTTAACACCTTCTTCATAGATTTCACGAGCATAAGATGATGAAGAACCTGGAGCAGAACCACCAATTTCAGAATGATGAGCTCTTGATGCAACAACAAATTGAATCTTACCTTCATGGAAAACAGGAGAAACAATAGTTAAATCTGGTAAATGGGTACCACCAACAGAAGGAGAGTTGGTACAAAGAATATCACCTTCTTTTAATTTACCTTCCCAATGATCTAATTGGTATTTAATAGCAGATGACATTGAACCTAAATGAACAGGAACATTTGGAGCATTAGCACATAAATTACCTTGGTTATCAAACAAAGCACAAGAGTAATCCATTCTTTCTTTGATGTTAGCAGAGACGGAAATCTTTTGTAAAGTTCTTGACATTTCATCAGCAATAGACATGAATCTATTAGCAAAGATAGCTAATTGAATTGGATCAACAAATTCGGTACTAACATCTTCTTTGTGAACTGAAGTAACAACATCAAGAACAACATGTCTTGGAAGTAAAGTAGCAGTAGCATCAGGAGTAACTAAGATAGTTTGAGTGGTATCTAAGATAAGAGCAGGACCTTTAACAACAGTACCTTCAGTTAAATCACTTAAGAAATAAACTTGAGAATCTAATAAACCTTCATCAAACATGATTGGAGTAGTCTTTTTAGATTTCTTAACATCAACATCAAATCTGGTAATAGATTCATCAAATGGTGAAAGTTCTTTAGTGATATCTAAATCAGCATTACCTTCAGATCTAATTCTAATATCAGAAATTAAAACATCTTTTTCAGAGTCATTAAAGGCAAATTCTCTTTCATGAGTTTCATAAAAGACTTTTAAGAAGTCATTATCTTCAGGTTGAGAAATCATAATTCTAGTATCAGAACCTTTGTAACCCATGTTTAAGAATAAAGTTGATTTAATTGATTGAGAACCAGCACCTTGAGCAGTTAAAGCATCTTGAGATCTTTTCAACAAAACTTTAGATCTTTCAATCATATCATCTCTAGTTGATTCAGAGTAAACACCAGAAACAGGTTCTTGTTCTTCGTTAACTAAATCAGCAACAGAAATACCATAAGCAGATAAGATTGAAGAATGTTTATGAATTAAAACTTTGTTAATTTTCAAAACTTTAGCAATTGAAGAAGCATGTTGACCACCAGCCCCACCAAATGAAGCTAAAGCATGTTTTCTAATATCATGACCTTTAGCATCAGTTAATTCTCTGATTGGTTTAGCCATTTGGAAGTTTGCAACTTTTAAGAAACCTAAAGCAATTTCTTCTGGAGTTTTAATTAATTCTGGATTATCAGCATTAATAATTTCAGTTAATTCTTCAAATTTCTTTCTAGTAATTTCAATATCTAATGGTTGATCTTCATTTGGACCAAAGATCTTTGGGAAGAATTCAGGAAGGATTCTACCAGTGAATAAATTAGCATCAGTAATGGTTAATGGACCACCTTTTCTGTAACAAGCAGGACCAGGATGAGCACTAGCAGATTCTGGACCAACAGCAAAGACACCATTCTTATAAGTTAAAATAGAACCACCACCTGCGGCAACAGTATTAATATCTAATTGAGCACCTGCTAATTTAATACCAGCAACGATGTTTTCAAAAGAGAATTCATATTGACCATCATAACGAGAAACATCAGTTGAAGTACCACCCATATCAAAACCAATGATTGGAACTTTATCATAACAAGTTTTAGCTTCACCAACAACACCACCTGCTGGACCAGATAATAAAGACTTTAAACCCGAGAAGTTTTCCCAACTTGTTAAACCACCATCAGATTGCATGAATTCAATTCTAGTGTATTTAGCAAAATCAGATCTAAGACCTTTTAAGAATTTTGCAATGTAATCTTTAACAATTGGAGTTAAATAAGCATCAACAACAGTTGATTGACCTCTTGGGACCATTTTCAAAACAGGTAAGATTTCATGAGATAAAGAAACATTTTTGAAACCAATTTTTCTAGCAATTTCCCCAGCTAATTTTTCATGTCTTTGAAAGTTAAAACCATGAACGAAAACAATAGCAACAGAATCAATATTAGTAGTTTCTTTTAAATGTTTTAAATCTTGTTCTAATTTTTCTTCATTTAATGGAGTAACAATTTCAAAAACTTCATCGGTTTCACCAAGAACGTATTTTTCGTTATCAACTAAATCCTTTGCGTCATAACCAGTTGGATCAACGGTAAAAGCAGGCATGGTAACTCTTTCTTCAGCTTCAATATAAGTTTCATGTAAAACACCAGGTTTAACAATGTTTAAAGCAAAAAGATCAGGACGTGATTGATCAGCAATGTGTAAAAGATCTTTGAAACCTTTTGTGGTGACAAGGGCACATGGAGCACCTTTTCTTTCTAATAAGGCATTTGTAGCAACGGTAGTACCTAGACGAATGGATGAGATTGGACTTGTGTCAAGGAGTTGGCCTCTTGGGATGGATTTACCAGTAACCTCTTCCAAGACCCTTCTGATACCTTCAATATTGGAATCTTCATAGTTATCAGGATCAACAGATAGTAATTTAAACGTTTTTTCAACACTGTCAACTTTATAGATGACATCGGTGAATGTACCACCACGATCGATGGCAATGGAAACTTTCAAAGTCATTTTAATGTAGTTTTTAATGTTTGGATGAGTTGAGGAAACGACAAATGCATCCTTTTATAACGCAAAACACAATTTCTGCTCTAACTTGTTCAATTCGCTTTGGAGCCAGATGACTTTCAATGTAAATTTTGTGTTGGAATGTCGAGACGAGCTGCATGTGAGGCAGGTCGAAACGAGATAAGAAATTATTTTTTAACGCACTCCACGAAAATATTGAAGAAATTACATCAAAACCTCAAAAGGGAAAAATTCGTATATTTTTATGCTAAACTAATTGTTGTTGCCTTACCTTTGATCATGTCTTTCCATTGCACGGGTCTCGTCCCGAGGTCCTTCTCTTTCCAAACGTTCACGATAATTTCTCTCGCTGCCTGCACCGTCTTCAACTTCCGTTTACGTTCCATCTGCCTCAGGTTATCCAGCACAAACCATCTAACCTCCTCGTCGTCTGCACTCACCAGCCCAACAACAAACAACGGCCACAATAGTGACATGTAACAGTCCGGTAAACTCTTCTGCAACTGCATTATTTTTCTTGTGCATCCTAACGGGTCTAACGTCGTCTGTGACTCCAATGGTGTATTCATAAATATAACAGCATATAGGTACAATAAAGCTCCTAACCTCTTGATTTCTGCAATTGTGGTAATGTTATTTCTACCATCATCATCAAAGTAAATTTCACTGTTGTTTGGTAATTGTTGATTTAAATTTTGTAGCATCTGTTCAGTTTCTTGTGCATGTTTTAAGATCTCTTGTGTATATAAGGCTCTATCTGAAGTTTCCAACTCCATATCATCAAGACATTGTCCTATAACTGATATACGATGAATTAATGAAATTAAATATGGTGAACATCCAAACACCAAATCAATCTTAGTATCATAATCTTTCTTTAATTCTTCAATAAATGGATCATCTTCAATCATGATACTATTTATATGGTTATTATCATGAACCCAAGCAGTTTCACCCATCACTTCATGAGAAATAAAATAACGAACAAAAAATTTACCTAATGGACTTAAAATTTTTTCTTTAACTTTTGAAGATTCTTTTAAAACACTTTTTGCATAGTTTAATAAGGCTAACCAAGAATTATTGCAATTAACTGAGATTTCCATAAAACATAACATGATAACAATTGCAAAAACATCATCCCAACCATCATTATCAGCTTTCATTTCAATTAATTTAACGATTTCTGACGTCACTTCAACTAAATATTTTTGAGCAACTTCTCTATATTCTTCACGATCTAATAAAGTTAATTGAGTTGCTGAAGTGGCAACAATTGTTTTCATGACTAATGGTGATTTAAATGCTAATGGAATGATTAAATATAAATATGGATTTAATTCAGGTGCAATATAACTGTTTAAAGCATTATTTGGTTTAACTTCACAACAAACACAATGAGGACCAATGTTTTCAATGAAATATGTAACTAAATCTCTTTCTAATTGACTTAAAGCAAAATTACATTGCTCTATACTTGGTTCTGGGACATTAATTAATTGAGTTATTGGGAATGGAGCAAATGAATCTAAAAAAATATCTTCAAATGATAAAGGGGTAACATTATCAAAGATAAAATCAAAAGCATCATATTTAATACTTGCTGAATTGCTAATTTTTAAAGTTGGTATTAATTTTTCTTCAAAAATGGTTGTAAAATAAGAATCTGAATCATTATTACCTAAAGAACCACTTATTTGCTTTCCATCAGCCAATAATTCAAACTCTGAAGGTGAAACGTTGATGTAGATGTATGGGTATCTTCTCTGTACTATATTCTTGTAGTTTGTTGCGTTGACTTCTTCCTTTTTAACTATTGATTTGTTATTTTTATTTCTTGCTCTAGCTTCTAATGATCTACCAAAAGTGATACCTCTCTGATCAGCCTCGTCCTCCCAAGTGAGACTGACACCTTGATATTCACAGCTCAGCCCAAGCTTGTTGCACCGGACACACATTGGCCTCGTTTCGTCACATTTCACACGTCTTCTCTTGCAAGTTGTGCAACCAGTTCTGCTTCTGGTCCTATATGCTTTGACCTGACCCATAATTAACAAAAGGAGTGTGGGACAGACAAAAAAGGATATGATTTGAGCTGTCTTTAATAAGGTGATTTTAAATTGTCGTTTAGGCAGGCTCGTGTGATTTGCACAGGGCAAAATGGTGCCATTAATTCTTCTTTTATAAACTCGATTATAATTCATTTTAAAAGGTTGAGATCGTCATGATTTTTTTATGTGCGGAATTATGGGAAGGTATAGACGAGATTAGAGAAAGTATAAAATAAAGACACAAACTCATCAATTTAGAAGAAAATAGTTGGATTATAGTATTAAAATGGATCCACAAGACCACGTTATCATTGTTGGTGCCGGAACTTTCGGTCTTTCCACTGCTGTTGAATTGCTCCGTAAAGGGCACAAGAATCTTACTTTGATCGATGGTTATCCAGTTCCATCTCCATTGAGTGCAGGTAATGACGTTAATAAAGTGTTTCAATCCACTGTTGAAGATGAATTTTACTCCAAATTAGCTCAAGAATCTTTGCAAAAGTGGAGATCGGATGAATTGTATAAAGATGCTTTAAATGAAGTTGGTATTATCTATGGTGGTTCAGGTGAAAAGGCTACTAAAGAGATCAATAGAAGATTTGGTGTTTTAACTGCTTCTAATGAAGATGTTGAAAAATTAGAAACTCCACAAGATTTTGCTAAATTGATTAAAACTTCTGAAACTTTAGATGATCAAAAATTAAAAAGATTTCAAGGTTGGAGTGGTTATTATCAAAAGACTAAATGTGGTTGGACTTTTGCTAGATTAGCTTTAGAAAACGTTTCTAAAGAAGTTTTCAAATTAGGTGCTAAATTTATTTGTGATAAAGTTGAAACTTTGATCTACGATGAAGCTTCTAAAGATTGTATTGGTGTTAAAACTTTCAGTGGTCAAATTGTTAAAGGTAAAAAAATTGTTATTTGTGCTGGTGCAAGTTCAATTAATTTATTAGATTTCAAGCAACAATTATTAGCTAAATGTTGGACTGTTGGTCATATCCAATTGACTGAAGAAGAAGCAAAAGGCTTGAAAGAATTACCAGTTGTTTTAAATATTGATGAAGGTTTTTTCTTTGAACCTGATGAAAACAACCAATTAAAATTCTGTAATGAATTCCCAGGTTATATTAATCTTGATTCCAACAACAACTCAATTCCTGTTTATAGACATGAAGTTCCAGAAGAAGCTAAGATTCAAATGAGAGAGTTTCTATTACAAGTTTTCCCAGAATCAATTGCATTAAGAGAATTTTGTGTTGCTAAAATTTGTTGGTGTACTGATACAACTGACAGACATTTCTTATTTGCTGAACATCCAGAACACAAAGGTTTGGTATTAGGTACTGGTGACTCTGGTAAAGGGTTCAAATACATGCCAATTGTTGGTGAATACATCTCAGAAATCGTTTTAAAAGGTGCTGAAGCTCTTGACGAAGAGAAGCAAAAAGCGTGGGGCTGGAGACCGGAACAGGCCAAGGAGAGAGACATCTACGAACTACAGAGTAGAATGGGTGGTCTCAACATCGTCAAGGACCTCAAAGATGTCAAAGACTGGAGTTCTTAGGTCGTCTACAATATACAATTTTATTTTAAACTAATTTTTGATGTAATTTCTAACAGAGGACCCCTATGAAAGTGTGGCTAGCAGGTCGTCGCGAGCTTCCTTTCCGACCCATTCGAAATTTGATATAAATAGTGAAATTTCCACCAATTTAAAGCAATTGACAAGTAACAGAGTATAGCAATCATGGCTTCTTACATCACTTTAAACAATGGCTTAAAAGCCCCAGCTGTCGGTCTCGGTTTATGGAAACTTCCAAAGGAAACTGCTGCTGAACAAGTTTACAATGCCATCAAACTTGGCTACAGATTATTCGATGGTGCTGCTGATTACGGTAACGAAGTTGAAGTTGGTTTAGGTATCAAGAAGGCCCTTGATGAAGGTTTAGTCAAAAGAGAAGAATTATTCATCGTTTCTAAATTATGGAACACTTTCCATCATCCAAACAACGTTAAGCTTGGTTTAGAAAAATCATTGAAAGATTTACAATTAGATTACTTAGATTTATACTACATTCATTTCCCAATTGCTCAAGCTTTCGTTCCAATTGAAACTTTATATCCACCAAACTTTGGCTTAACTGAAGAATTTGTCTTTGAAGATGTTCCAATCTTAGATACTTACAGAGAATTAGAAAAAGCTCATTCTGAAGGTTTAATTAAATCAATTGGTATTTCAAACTTCCCAGGTGCTTTAATCCAAGATTTATTGAGAGGTGCTAAAGTTAAACCAGCTGCTTTACAAATCGAACATCATCCATACTTAGTTCAACCAAGAGTTATTGAGTATGCTCAAAGAGAAAAATTATGGGTTGTTGCTTATTCTTCATTTGGTCCACAATCTTTCTTTGAATTAGATCATCCAAAGGCTAAGGACTTATCAACTTTATTCGAAAATGAAGTCATCACCAAGATTGCTGCTGCTCATGACAAAAAACCATCTCAAGTTTTATTAAGATGGGCAACTCAAAGAGGTTTAGGTGTTATTCCAAAATCTTCAAACAAAGGCAGATTATTAGAAAACTTACACGTTGAAGATTTTGACTTAACTCAAGAAGAATTGGCCCAAATCTCTGGTTTAGATGAAGGTATTAGATTTAACGATCCATGGGACTGGAGAAATGCTGGTATCCCAACTTTTATTTAGATAACTATAGAAATAATAAAAATATTGTCTCAATTGGGAATTATAAAAACAAATTGTAGGTAAATCACCCAAATTCCACAGCTTCAAAGGAGGATTTTTAAGGGCCCAAATTTATATTAATTATGAATTTCTGTGTCAAAATATTGGGTGGAAAAAAAAAAAAAAAAACGCGCTAAATTTTATTGAAAAAAAAGGTACAAAAACGCGCGTAATATTACATAAAAAACGCGTCTTAATACCGTTTTGTTTACAACTAATACACTCCTTCAAGATCAAGACAAGGTTTTGAAAGGTTCACAAAGGAGGCAATGATGTGTGTGATGTTATAAAACATGAATTGGATCCCTGTTTTTTGGAATTTCCTTTGTTACAACCAAAATTCATTCATTCATTGTTTTTGAGCCATTAGACTCGTCCATTCCTTTACTGTATTTATATAAATATCAATGAAACTATATAGCCTATTACCATTCGTCTTGACTGCCAGTGCTTTGGTCAATTATGGTCAAGTTGTTAAAAGAGACGACAACGAAACTTTAGTGTTGGTGGATGCTGATGTATTCAATGATGCAACAACTGAAACTTCAACAGATGCTGCTGCTGCCGTTGCCACATCAGTTGCACTTGTCACAGAGCTTACTACTGTTCAAGTTGTTGTCTACGACTCAGCTACTGAAACCACAGAACCAACTACAACCACTTTAGAGCAAACTACAGAACCAACTACAACTACTTTAGAACCAACTACAACCACTTTAGAACCAACACCAGAAACAACTACTTTGGAAAACACACCAACTACAACCATTTTAGAAAACACCACTCCAGTTACAACTGTTTTACAAGACACGACCTCTAGTGAAATTGATACAACAATCACTTCACTTATCATCATCACAGTAACTTTATCTGATGTTACTTTAGATGTTGACACTGCTACTACTGCTGATTTAGTTAACAAAAACATTGTTACTGTTGGTACTGTTGATGAAACCACAACTTCAGAAGCTGCTGCTGCCACTACAGATGCTCCTCTTGTTGCTACCGATGCTGTTGTTGCTGCCTCTACCTCAGATACTGCCACAACTGTTACCGTCACAGAAACTGTTTACCCATCAACCTGTGAACCAACAAGTACAATTACTGAATCTATTCAAATCATGACTAGTTCAACTTTAATCACTTCTACTATCCCAGTTACTGCAACTTTCACAATAACTGGTTCAGCTGGTGAACTTTACACAGTTACAACTTCAACTGATCTTGAACAAATAACAACTGGATACTTAACTTCAACATTGAGTAATTCTACCTACTCTAATGCCACAGCTTATGATAACTCCACAAGTTATACCACAATTGAGAACACAGTGTATTACACTGGTAGTACCACACTTGATCTCAGTTCAACACTCTCTGTTTAATGAATGTTATTAACGATATAAAAAAAAGAAAATCTTGTAGTTATATTTTGACGTAATTCTGAATTGAGTGTAACTGTAATTCTTGGTTAACATTAAGCTGTAAATTTGGTAATTGATTGCAGTCTTTCAAAGATAAATTGAATTGAATTGTACACTGGGAATCTTGAAGTCCAGATAGAATTATCTTACACATTACACATAGTGATACAATTGGTACGTTGTATTTAAACTGTATTGGCATTCAATATTTTTAAAATTTCTGCACAAGGTCAAAAAAATTGGACAACAAAGCATTCATTGTATCCTGTTCTCGCTACAAGTAAATGGTCAGTTATGATTTTATTGAACAAAGTTCTTGCTTTCTAGTAAATATAATCTAAAGATTTCAACCCCCAATGTTTTGAGCCAACTAATATTAAGCACTACACAGCCACAATGACTTTCAAGTCCTGATTCCTATATACACGTTATACACTTATAATTCATCTATATACTACGTCTAGGCTCTGTAAAATTCTGTAGTGACATCATTGCAAGTTTATAGTACGGATTGGAATTCTCTGACTCTCATCTCTCACCTGTTTCTCATGAAGTTAGTGGATAAACCCATGAAAAATTTTCAGCACACCTAATTCTAATCCAGAATCTCACTGATGGGGTATTTTTCGGATATTGTATCACTAAACAAATATCAAGCACCCAATTGTATCTGGGTATATTAGGATCAATAAACACGTCAAGTTAAATTGTTACACTCCCAAACTTGTACTAAATTTATTTATGTATATTCAAATCGTTAAGACTTGGCTCTTGTAAATACATATCATCTTTCAAAACTCACAAGTCAAGTGTAAAAATAAGAGCCAATTGCGACTCCCACATATGTCGAAAAAATATTGTAATTTTTTGTCTTTTTTTTAAGGTGCAATCAACTGTAGCGACTTAACATCTGTAACGGGGTTAAAAAATTGACACAATCACTTTGCCGCAAGAAAACTGTGAAAGTTTAATTGTTTTGTAACAGATAAATGATTTGGTTCAAGTTCTTGTTTATATCCTATCAAACTACTGTCTACATAAATTTCTTGATATATCACGATTCGAAGTCTCCCATAGATTAGAAAGTCTTGTAGAAATTATACAACAGTAGTTCACCCATCAAGTTTACAAGAAATCTGTCAATTTCGTCGGTCGGTATACTTTGACACCCTTTGCAGAAATAACACCAGCTAAGCCAACTTCATGTACACACCCAAAACGATCCAATTTAGTGAATTCCATCATGACTAACGTAGTTGCTAAACTACTCTTGTTATTTTGGTAAAACCATAATCAGATCTGTGTTTTTAGTCCCATTTTTGTGCGTAAAAAAAGATATAGAATTTAGAAAAAGTACTTACTGTATACATAGGTTATTCTTTAATGTGATTTATTGTGGATAAATAAAAAAAATTTTACTTTTGAGTCTTGATTATTGGGTGCATCGTGCGGTTGTATTATTATGTTGCAGACTAGATGACACTCGATGTACACCCATAATCAAAAATCTTTGAGTGTCAATTCTCAAAGCACGTAGATCTTAGTAATAAGGTGTAAAAACGTTCTCATAATTCGTTGACAAATAGAGGTACCATATATATCAATTTACAGATACTTGAAACTTCAAGATTTAATACAAATTACAAAATCACACAAATATACCCCACAATTTATACAAAGAACATTAATATTTACTTAGTAGCAATATAAAGCAAAATAAATATTTTAATGTTTTTGTGACAATGTTTTAAAGGCCACAGCTCATCTAATTGATTGGCCAGCTAGTAAATACACGCCTATATAGTCATATCTCATAATTAGACTAAATTTTAAGCTGTGAATATTACATTGTAAAAATAATTTTTAAGCCTTGACTCTTGAAACTTTTATAAAAGCATTGAGCTAAGTTTTGTAAGTTTTGTTGTGACCTGTGACTCGTGAGTTGGAAAGATCTTTACAAATTACAACTGGTTGAACTTTGTGCAGGTAAGAAATTGAAAGTTGAAATTTACAAAATTTCATACACAGCCTCCAAAATTAAATAATCATAATTTAGACTCCAAACTCCAGGCAATGTTATACTCAAAGAAACAAAATAGATATACTCTAAATCTCTTTTAGCTAGAATATAGAATTTTCTATTTTCTTGTCAATATTTCTGAGATCTTAATTAAATTTTTGAATGTAAAATTGTAAATGAATTATAAATTAAATAGTAAAATATAAAATACGTATAGATCTGCTTTAAAATTTCTCAATTTTTTCTAGACATTGCATAGCCTATACTTTAGCGTAATAATTTTGTAGGAGCTAATTATTTTAAATTGGTAATGTTTTAAATCTTATTAATATTCTATATATGTGGTATTTAGTAGTTACAAATTATAATAAATGCGTGATGGAGTTAGAGATCATGTTGAAAGTCGAAACCAAACCCAATGTAATTGGCTGAATTCTGGCCCCTAAACAGCCGTTTTATTTCTCCTGAGTCATAAAAATCTAGATCTTAACAAACAAAAGCTTTTATATAAACTTGAAAGGTTAAACATTGGCCTCTATAGTATAGTATAATTCAAAGAAATCACAATCATTAATCATTATATAGCGGTCATTTGGTATCTGCACTGCATTTAAATTAATTAACAAACAACCGAAAGCTTAATGTGATATTGGGCTAAAGTCTAGTAGAAGTGAATAAATATGTGCTATTGGTGTACAATAGTCACTTCATCATTATCTGAAAATTTGGGTTTGAAAAACACCCAATACGACACAAGCCCACCATCACCACTCACAGGCCACAAGTTGCAATAAATAAATGAATTTTAAAATCTGGATCCTAGATTCTGCTTTCAAACAATTTTATACTGCTTAATTTACGTAGAAGAGCCAATTAAATACTCCACATATGTCAATTGTAGCTTTCTAGGGTGCAATATTTACAAGTTACAACTGTAACAACCTACAATTAATGGTGTTGAAACTGTAACAATATTTCCCGCAAAAACCTGAAACAGTTCAAACAGTAAACTGTATCAAGACACCGATAAGTAATTCAGACACATATAATTCTGATTTCCGTTAAAGTATGTGTGGATTCTGGAACATTCTCTCTCGAGCTCAATGCTCACACATAAATTTATTCCTTTCAAAAAACTGCATTGTTTTTACAAGAAATCTGTCAAATTTCTTGGTTGTATTTTTTGACACCCTAAAATTTGTATACAAAAATGCAAAATGCCAAAATGCAAAATGCAGCCAACCTTAGCTAATTGCCAGCTTAATGTACACACCAAAAAGCCAGACTTAATCAATCCCAGCCTAAAAACTAACTAAAATGTAGTTCTAATTTAGTTTCAACTTTAAGGAAAACCTTCCTTTAGCTCTTTTGCCGAGCCATCATTAACCAGAATATAAGATAAAAGGATGGTGTATAAACGTTCTTGGCTTAGAATATTACAGTATTGAGTCTGATAATATGGTAAATTTTACAATTTAACTGATCTTGAGTCGTTAATCTGTAGGTTAATGTAAATTTGAAATTTTTCAATGCGGCTGATCATGGAAACACCCTCGATGAAACTTGTGTATAACGTGGTACATTCAATCGGCCTTACAGTCTAAACTGTACACCCACAATCTTAAAGATCTTGATTCTTGGGTGTCAATTATCAATTCTGCATATACACAAGCAAATCTGATGATTTAAGGTGTAAATAAACCCAAAATATCAAATCAGAACTCAAGGATAGTAATCTTAGGTTCATTACATCAACAACAAATCGACCTTTTCTTGTACTTAATCAAAAAAATACATTTCACCAGGCTCTATAAATTGAAAATATTACCATCGTCATTACTGTAACCTATATCTAGTAGAATTGTACAGATGGCAGCCAGTATAGCACAAACGTCAAATATAAAATCAGTATTCACACAGATAAATTAACTATTAGAAAATAAGGGTTTAAAATTCAAGGAGTTTTCTGAGATAAAGTCAATTGACACCTGTTTTATTGACTAAATATTTTACATCCAGGAATCAGGTATAGAATTTAAACCAAAATCCATCAAAGAAAATATTATTGCGCGTTTAAATTTAATCGTGGTGAATAATTTATACATTATTATACCTTGTTTTGCATGTTGTTATTGTGAAAACTGTAATCCTACATGTAATTTTAAATTACAACATATTTCGATCTCCAAAATGCACACGCCAAATATTTATTAAAACACCCTAGATATAATTTGTAAGGAACCTTCAATCTAAACTACTTGGAATTATCGGTTAGTCACCCACAGTTATCGGTGGAGTACCTTTGAATCAAACAACTCGTAAAAAGCACACCCTGCTTTCAGTTAGAGCTGAAGATATAAATGAACCCATGTTTATCTAAACTTACTTTTTACAAATATATTTACTCCTCACTCTATAACTAAAATGAGATTCATTCGTTTAGCCTCATTGGTTTTATCGAGTATTCCATTCGCTTTTGCTGATTTGGATTTTTCATCTATTAAAACAAATGATGAAAATATAGTTCCAGGTCACTATATTATTGAATATACTGGTACTGTTAGTAAGAGAATCAGAAAAAGAGATGATTTCTCAACTTTCAGTATTAATTTAGAAAACAATGATAACTCTAATTCATATTCTGATGCTCTTGCTGATGATTTAGACTCTGAAGGTACTGAAGGTTCTTTATACCGTCAATTTGATTCAACCTTTTTCCAAGGTTCTGTTATTTCTGTTTCTGGTCAAAATAGTTCACTTGTTGATTATATTAGTGATTTAAGTTATATCAAAAGTATTACACCTGTTTACACTGTTTCTGTTCCATCTGTTGAATCTGATGACTCTGACAGTTCTACTTATACCGAAAAATCATGGAATCCACACAAAGTCACTGGTGTTGAAACTTTACATTCCGAAGGTATTTACGGTGAAGGTGTTGTTATTGGTGTTGTTGATACTGGTGTTAATTACAACAATGCTGCCATTGGTGGTGGTTTAGGTTCCGGTTACACTATCATCGGTGGTCAAGGTTTTGTCTCTTATGATGATGATTCTTATGATGATGACGGAATTCTTGATTGTGTTGGTCACGGTACCTTTGTCAGTACTATTATTGCTGGTAATACTGATGAAGTCTTAGGTGTTGCTCCAGCTGCTAAAATCAAAATGTTTAGAGTTTTTGGTTGTTCTTCCAGTACAACTACTGCTGCTATCTTAGAAGGTTTAATTGCTGCTGGTGATGATGAAGATATTCAAATTATTTCTCTATCTTTAGGTGATACTTCTCCTTATACTTATGCCACATTATCCCAAGTTGCTGACCGTATTGTTGATAGTGGTATTCCAGTTGTCTGGGCTGCTGGTAACGCTGGTACAACAGGTCATTTTGATGGTTCTTCAGGTTCTGCTGGTGCTAAAGTTATTTCTGTTGGTTCTACTGCTTCCTCTCAAAGTCTTTACTTTAAGATGTCATTCACTGCTACTGGTGACAACGATTTCAGCGAAACAATCGATTTGGATTATTACACTACTGACAATGAAAAACTTTCATGGGATGGTACATACACTATTGATTACTTAACCACTAACCCATGTAAAAAGAATGCTTTTGTCACTGGTAGTAATGAGGATTTATCTGATCACATTGCCTTTATGTACATAAATGCTACTTGTGACATTTACATTCAATACAACTACATTATTAATTTTGGTTCTGACTACTCAAATATCATTATGGTTTATAACGAAAGTAAAACATTTAGCAGTGACAGTGATTCTTCTTTCAACTTTGCAGAAGTTAACTCAACAGTTGGTGCTTGGGTTGCTAAAATGGCAGAAGCTGGTTACATCATTACCGCTACTGTTGATTCAGACTCCCCTGTTGATGCTTATGAATTGGAAGATATTGGTGCTGGTCAAATGTCTTACTACTCTTCTTGGGGTCCAACTTGGGAAAATCACTTCTATCCATCTGTTTCTGCTCCAGGTGGTAAAGTCTATGGTTTATATGGTACTTCTTGGACAATTGCTTCAGGTACTTCATTCTCAACTCCATATGTTGCTGCTGTTGTTGCCTTATTTAAAGGTTATAATGGTAATTCAATCTCTGCTAATGAAATTACAAACCGTTTGGTTAACACTGCTGCTCTTTTACCATTGTACAACTCTTGGGATACTTTATATGAAGATTTAGTTCATCCATTGACCCAACAAGGTGCTGGTTTAATTAATGCTCACAAATTTGTTCATCAAAATACTGTTATTACTTCAGATACTTACTTACATTTAAACGATACTGACCACAGAGTTAATGAGTTTACAATTACTTTATACAATGGTAACAGTGAATCAGTTACTTATGATATTTCCCATATTGCTGGTGTTACTGAAGAAATGAGATACAAAGATACTGGTTACCCAACCACTTATTTCCCGGACTATGAAGAAGCTCCAGCTACTGTTGAATTGTCTCAAAATACTTTAACTATTGCTGCTGGTGCAACTGGTGAAATTAATGTTAAAATCAACGCTCCAACAAACTCTACTTTCTACCATCCAGGTTTTTCTGGTAAGATTGTTTTTACTGGTGATAATGATGAAACTGTTTCTGTCCCATATCTTGGTGTCGAATATTCTACATTTGATTGGGTTGAGCTTGATGATGTTTACTTTATCTACTACGGTGAGGATGGTTTATTCACTTCTATCGGTAGCACAGATCATGTCTTTGATGTTTCTGAAGAACAAAGATTATATATTTACTATGGTTTAGAATATGGTACTTACTATCTATCCATTGATATTGTTACTACTGATTATGATGTTGATGCTGATTTCTCATGGCCAGAATCTAGTGAACACTACATTGGTCCTGCCACCATTGGTCCATTTTTAACGACAGCAGGTACAACTTACAATTACACCCTTCCATTGACATATCCTTCAAGATTACAAATTGCAACTGATGTTACATTATGTGGTTTAAATGGTGATGTTTTACCAACTGGTGAATACAAAATTTTAATCAGATCTTTACAAATGTTCGGTGATTACAATGATAAAAATTCATGGAATAGAGTTTTATCTCCAGCATTTACCAATGTTCATGGTGATGAATCTTTGAGCTCATCTTCTTCTGAATTTTCTGAATCTTCTGAATCTTCATCATCTTCTATTTCATCTTCATTATCCTCATCATCCTCATCCAGCTCTGCTGCATCATCTTCATCTACTCCATCTTCATCTACTCTATCTTCATCTACTCCATCTTCATCCACCAAAACTACATCAACATCTACCGCTTCATTCACTGGTACTCAACCAACCGGTATTGAAGGTCTCTCAAGCATCAGAGTTTTTGATTACAGTAGATATTACAACAATGAGTTGTCAAATGTTGTTAATAGTTTAGATGACTTTGTTGTTATTTATGTTGCGTTTAGTGATGTTGGTCCAGCCAGTGAGGGTGATGTTATTCAATTCTATGTTCCAGAAGCCTTTACTGATGTCTACTCTGGTCTTGCTTTAGAATCTAACAGTGGTCGTGCTGCTTATGTTACCTTTGATGAATCTACTCGTTTAGTTTCTATCACTTTTGATTACTACATTACCAAACACACTAATGTTGCTGGTTCTTTTGCTTTACTTGCTAAATTCTCTGATTCTACTAAATCTGATATGACTTCATTAGGTGTTTACTCATTTGATTTTGTTACTGTTTCTGAAACTGTTTCTGCAGAAGTTGACTTTGTTGGTGTTGATACCGATTCAGTCACTGTTCTTGGTAAAATTAATGATGATGATTCTCCAGAATGGGATATCTACGTTCCAAGTTCTCTTGGTGATATTTCCTCCATTACTATTTCTGGTGATTATGTTTCTGGTAGATGGTCATTCTACTGTTCTCAATCAACTTTCTACACTGCTACTAAATTTGATAAATTTAACTATGATACCAGCAGGGCTGCAGTTGACTCATCCTTAATCGCTCAAACTTGTTCTCCTGAATCATTAAGCACTGTTTACACAGCTTCATCAAGCTCCAAAAAGAGAGATACTTTTGACTCTGCCTTAATCTTCCATCTTACCGGTGTTCAAACCACTAGCTGGATCACTACCTTTGTTGGTGACTTCACTGTCGCTCTTACATTTGCTGATGATACCACTTCTACGTCTACCATTGTTAAAGTTGTTTTAGAATCTAGTTATGGTATGGCTGCTGATGTTGCTGTTACTGGGGACATCGTTTCAACTACATCTTCT
Source organism: Millerago ficus (assembly GCA_030557985.1). Lineage (NCBI taxonomy): Eukaryota > Fungi > Ascomycota > Saccharomycetes > Phaffomycetales > Phaffomycetaceae > Millerago > Millerago ficus. The sequence continues at coordinate 2,361 of JANIJP010000030.1, read as the reverse complement.
ACTTCCACCTCAACTACCTCCACTTCAACTACTTCCACTTCAGCTGGTTTTTCCACTTTAACTACTGATGCTTTCCCAACTGAAGTTCCTGATGATATTAATTTTGAATCAGACAATACATGTGGTGCCTATTATTACGATGCGTCTGCTGAATTCCAAAAATTGAACCCAGATGGTGCTGCTAAATTTTATGCTTACACTACTTACGATTCTACTTCTGACGAAGTCACACTTGACTTATACTTAGAATATGCTGGTGGTTCTAGAGCTGCTATCTTACAACAATCTGGTACTGATATCAGTGTTAATTCTTCCAACACTGTTGGTTCATCTGCTTATCTTGGTTCTTCCGGTTCTGTCACTAACATGTGTACTTACGCTGCCAAATACAGTGGTTATGTTGTCTACAACAACGGTTCCAACTACTTCTTCTGGTTCTCTCCAAATTGTGCTACTACAAAGAGTACTTATTCTGCATTTGCTGGCTGTGTTCAAATTGACTTAGCTTCTATTGTCTGTGGTGTTGCTTCTGAGTCTTGTAACGCTTCCTATGAAAATGGTCTTCCAGCTTCTGATTCTGAATCATCTGAACCAGTTGCTTCATCATCTGAAGAAGTTTCTGCTTCATCAACTATTTCATCCTCTGTTGAATCTTCCAGTGCTGCTATTGAACCAGTCTTAGGTGGTAGATTTACCTCAACTGGTAACCTTTACTGGACTGTTGAAATTCCAAGTACTTTAGGTCCATGGACTTCTGTTGATGTTTCAATTGAATATGAAGGTTTTGACTTAACTGTTTCATATACTGCCATTGGTACCACTGTTGTTACTGATGTTACTACTACTAAAGGTGACAACTCTGTTGAATTCTACACTACCACTGGTGTTAAAGATGGTGAAACATTAACGTTCACTATTATTGGTAAACCAGATAACAGTTACTCTTCATTTGTTTTAGCTGGTACTGTTACTATTATTACTCCAGATGGTGAAGTTAAGAGATTTGTTAAGAGAGGTACTGTAGAATTTGATATTGGTACTACCATGGAAAACACTGGTTTCACTGGTTCTGCAACTGCCTCATCCTCTGAAGATGCTTCATCATCAAATGCCGTTGCTACTTCCTCTACTTCAGCTGTTGCTTCAATCGAAACCCCATCATTATCTGGTTTCTACACTTCCACTGGTAATTTATACTGGGCAGCTACCATTCCAGCCTCATTAGGTCCATGGACTGAATTAGAACTTGAATTCACTTTAGGTGGTTTTGCCTTGAACGTTGTTTATGGTTTAGATGGTTACAATGCTTACCAAGGTTTTACCCAAACTAACACCTCCACTACTTTGAACTTGAAGACTGATTACAACCCATCTGGTTCCTCATTTGTTGTGAACGTTTTAGGTTTCCCAGACTTCTCAGTTGAAGAATTCACTTTAGAAGGTACTATCACTATCACTACTGCTGATGGTGTTAAGAGATTCGTCAAGAGAGCTTCAGCTGATTACGAGGTCGCTGCTACCATATCCAACACTGCTTACTCAGCTTCATCCTCCGAAGCTTCTTCAGCTGTTGGATCATCAACCACTGCAACCACTTCATCATCAGTTCTAGCTGAATCATCTGTCGCATCAACTAGTACTTCGTCATCTGCAGCAGTTTCTACCAGTACTGAAACTCCATCACTAACTGGTGCTTACACATCTACCGGCAACTTATACTGGGCTGCTACCATTCCAGCTTCATTAGGTCCATGGACTGAATTAGAACTTGACTTTACTTTAAGTGGTTTCACTTTAAATGTTGTTTACGGTTTAGATGGTTACACTGCTTACCAAGGTTTTACCCAAACCAACACTTCAACCACTTTGAACTTGAAGACTGATTACAACCCATCTGGTTCCTCATTTGTTGTTAACATTGCTGCTTACCCAGACTTAACTGTTCAAGAATTTACTTTAGAAGGTACTATCACTATCACTACTGCTGATGGTGTTAAGAGATTCGTCAAGAGAGCTTCTGCTAATTACGAAATTGCTGCTACTATTACCAACACTGCTTATTCTGCTTCTTCTGCTTCTTCTTTTGCTGCTGAATCATCAGCTCCAGTTTCCTTAGCCCCAGCTTCTTCTGTTCCAGCTTCATCCAATGTTGCCTCTGAATCATCTGCTCCAGTTTCTTCTGCTGATGTTTCTTCATCTTCTGAAGTTGCTTCATCTTCATCTTCTCAAGTTTCATCCTCTTCTGAAGTTTTTTCCTCATCATCTGACTTCTCCTCATCAGCCTTATACGGTAACTCTACCTCCTCATCTTCATCAGCTACTGCTACCCCAGAAGCCTCTGACTTATCTTTCAAAGGTTTC
>JANIJP010000029.1:0-74118 GCA_030557985.1 Millerago ficus | reverse complement strand
TGATCAAATCCAAACTTCATTTAAAACAAATCACTTTCAGAAAAAAAAATATAAAGCATCAACTCAATGAAATCAACATCAGCTTTTTAAAATTCAAAATTCATTAGTGGCAGCAACAATAATCTCATTAAAATCTACTTCAGTGTCAATCAAATCATCTCACATCCTCAGAACCAAAAATGCACAAGATAAATCTAATGAAGTCAAGTGATAACACACCTAGTATAAGTCTGGATACCAACACATTAAAATAAAAAAACAAATAATGAAGTCAAGTGATAACACCTAGTATAAGTCTGGATACCAACACATTAAAATAAAAGAACAAATCCAGAATTAAGGAAAAGAGGGAAAATAAAAAAGAAGAAGAAATTGTGGTTTGTGGGAAGTTTTGACACTTTTATTTTTTGAAAAATATTAAAGTGGCACAAAAACAAAAGTTGAAACTTTTTTTTGGTCAAAAAAAGAGATTACAAAGTTCAAACTACCCAATTATTCAAAATTGAGAGAAACTGTGGAACAGAAATTATAATCGAACAACTCAAACAAAAAAATCAACAGGAATAATTGTTCGCATTGAATTCAAAGTGACGATGATAGTTATTTTATTACAATACACTCAGACATAAACTGTTCCCTAAGTTGAAGATCGACAGAAGTTAGGCAATTGTCGATGATCTTAACATTTTTGCAGCTAACAAAAAAATGCATTTGACCCGCACAAACCTGTCAAAAACCCGCACGAAAATGTAAATGGCCCACACAATTCGCGAAAATTGCTTTGTTGCATAGGTAGTAGCAATTTTGAATTTTGTTGTTTCTATAATTCTTTTAGTTGGTAGAAAAAAATCAATTTAAGAAAGGTTTTATTCATAAGAAGTTAGAACCAATTAAACTAGTTTATATTTAACTTTGAATTTTTATTTTAAAAGTTTTAATATAGTAGATTCTTGCGACAAAACTTCACTTTAGAAAGTTTTTTTTAGAATTTATCTGTGATATTAGTTTCTACAGGAGCATTTTTAAAGCTTGACGCAACAGTTTTTTGTCTCTATGATCTACCAAGTTAATCATTTTATAATATTCTAAATTTTTGAGAAAATTACATTCAAATATTTCAATAATTTATTTTCATTAAACATGCAACTGTATATAAGACGAATGAACTAAAATTTTCTTCTGTTGTTCAATTAAATATTTTAAACAATTTTCTGTTTGACAAAAAATGATCTCAAATGCTTTGTTTGCCAGTAACAGGTAGCAGCTAAAGCAGCCAATTGAATGACAGCCCAAATAACAACTTTTGAATTGGTAGATTCAGATTGATCTCTGAATTGAACTTCTCTTTCTCTCATTAAACCTTGTTCTCTTTTAATGTCAAGAACTTTGTTATTTAAAGTTTTGACTTTTCTTGATAAAGATTCAACTTTTCCTTTCTTTTTCGAATCCAATATTTCATCATCTCCTAATGAAAATTCAACATTAATCTTGGTTTTAATTCTAGCTAACCAACCTTGTGATTGAGGCTGGAAACAAATTCTATGATCACCAGTCTCAAGAGCAGAAAAACTGAATTCACTTCTTGGAGCACCTTTTTGATGGACAACTCTATGGTCATCATCAAAGACTTCTTCAACATCTATAACAACACCTAATTGAGTAGGATCGGCAAATTTAAACTTAGCTGTTTCAACATCAAAAACTTCAACACTATAAGTACCAACAAGCAAGGCACCCTTGTTTAATTCCTTGTAGAAACATTTTCTTTCACCACCAGCGGTGTAGAAAAAGAAAGCATTCGCAACTGAGCAAAACAGGAAAAATACAGACAAAGCAGCGATCTTCATCTTCGTGTTTTAATCAGATCAAATTGGGAACGAGTTTAGTTATTGACACGCTATTTTTTTTGTGTTTTTTTTTTCGTGTTTTTGGAAGAAAATTCGCGAATTCTTTGATGTGGTAGGTTAATTTATCACGTGATATGGTTGTGAGATTTGGTGTTTTTGTTCTCGAAAAAAGAATGTTGAAATTTAATTGTTTGTTGATATTAATCACTTTTGGTGTATTTTTTTAAGTCTTTTGAAGACTGTTTTAACCTTAGAGTTTTTAGACTAGTAATTTTGGTGACTTTAATTTGCTGAAATGTCGGAAACTACAACTGAAACGGTTTCGTTACCTGGAATTGATGAAGTCAAACAACAAGAGTCTTTAGACCAAATGGAACTTATAGCTAGAAAATCACTTGCATTACATCTCAAATCCTTGGGAATTGACTTCACATCAACTGCACTAGATGAAATCTTTCATCTGTTTAATATGTACCTCAATACCACATTGACAGATTTATCAAAAGTTGTCCAAGTTCAAAGAAGATTCAAAGCTTCTCCTAAAGATATTAAGGTACTATTCAGGGATCATGGTTTGTCAACAAATGAATTAAATGATGAAATAATTAAGACAAAGTCAGTACCAAAGTATTTTGTATCTAAGAAATCGGAACTCAGTACAATAGCAAATAATTTAAAAACTTCAGATGTACAACAAGAATTATTTAATCAGGGACAAATAACAGTCGATCAAAATGATCCATCTTATGTTTTTTTTGCACATAACCAAGATCTATCCAACTTGATACCATCATCACACAAAAGAGGTAAAACAATACCTAGTTGGTTACCTCAATTTCCGCCTGACCACACTTATTTAAAAACTCCAAACTATACCAATAGAATTACTGATCAAAAGGTTGTTAGAACAAAGATTGCTGAAGAAAGTAGGTTTGGCGAAAAAGCACTTGATAATTTACTTACATTTGAAACAAAAAATAAAGATTTTGATGAAATTGATATTGAAAAAACTGATGATAATGGAACAACTAATAAAGAATCTACAGAAGTTAAATTGACACCAGACGAAAGAAAAATATTATGGACTCCTGGTCTTGAAAAGAAACTTGATATTGCTAAATATTCAAAAATAAGGATGAAATATAATGAAGGTAAAAAACAACAAAAAGAATTGAAAGAATCTAAGCTTAATCATGATTATCTTCAAATGGTAAATGAATTATCAAGCTACACAAAAAGAGATAAATATGATTCAACCTTGAAATTTACTCCTCAAGAATATATTGAGAATCAATTTAACACTGCTTTTAAATCATTATCATCATTGCAAAAGCAAAAATCACAAAGAGAAGTTGAAAGAGTAAAACTACAGAAAGAAGAGAATATTAGAATAGCTAAACTTAAAGCTGAACAAAAACAAAAACAACTGGAAGAACAAAAGAAAAAACAAATGGAAATCTCCAATGCCTCCAATAATGATAATAATAATGATATTGATGAAGAAGAGAAGTTACTAAATGATTTTGATAACTTTGATAGTATTGATAACTTTGACAACTTTGGTAGTCCAGAAGATGATAGTAATATGATTACTTTTGATACCAATGGATTTGATAAAGATGATGAAATCAAAAAATCAGATGATGAAATTCAAATGGTAATCAATGTTGATGATAATGACGCTAATGTTGTAACAGCAACTGAAGAAAATAATGGTTCAGATGTTGATATGATCAATTTCGAGCAATTTGAAACAGTTGATGATGATATGTTTGATAATTTTGAAGATAATAACTCTGAAGATGATCAAACAGGTGTTCAATTTTCAGAGTTTGATACAGCAATTGAAGATTCAAGGCTACCTAATAGTGATTCATAGAATTCAGTTAATGAATATATTCATTCATCTTTTGCCCTCAATATTAAATTTAAAAAAAAATCTGTAAAACTAAACTTAAATTTCTGTAAATAAAAGGTAAAATAAACACTTTAAAAATAATAAACCTAGAGTCTGGACTCTGTACCTTTACTTCAAACATCTTTAATTTGACACAAAACTCACCAGTAGAAAAATAACCCGAACACCTTTGTTGCTTTCCACAAAAAAAATAGAATTTTTGTTACAAACAAAAAACAAACAAAAGTTTCGAAAAATCACAAATACAAAAATAACATAGATACCAATTCAAATTAGAATAGACCAATTATTTTAATAATGGAAGATCTTACACCACTTAAACTACCAAAATCTACACCATTCCCAGTGAAAATTTCTTCAATTTCCATCAAGGAAGGAGAAACCATTACCAAACATCAACTAATATTCAAATACTCATATTGGGAATTTCAAGATGCTCCTATAATTAAAGATCCTAATGAAAATAGTGATGATGAAAGTTTGCCTGTTTCAAAAAAGGTTAGAGTTGATCTTGTAGGTTCCTTTGAATCTCCAATTGATGGTATTGTTAGCTCAATTAAAATCAAAGTTGGTGAAGAAGTATTAAGTTGTGACCAAGTAATTGCTCAAATTCAAGAACCTTGTACTCATTCTATTCAGTACAGTGGTCTTTGTGCCCTTTGTGGTAAATCATTAGATGAAGAAGTTGATTATTCTGGTTATCAATATCAAGACCGTGCACCAATCTCCATGTCCCATGGTACTAGTAACTTGAAAATTTCTAAGGATGAAGCAGAAAAAGTTGAACAAAAGTGGACAATGAACTTAATAGGAGATAAAAAATTGATTCTTGTTGTTGATTTAGATCAAACTGTTATTCATGCAACAGTGGATCCAACTATTGGTGAATGGATGAAAGACACTTCCAATCCAAACTATCCATCTTTAAAAGACGTTAAAAGTTTCACCCTTGAAGAAGAGCCTTATTTACCACCAAACTACAATGGGCCAAGACCTACACCACATAAAAGATGGTACTTTGTTAAATTAAGACCTGGTCTTACTGAATTTTTAGAATCTGTTTCTGAAAAATATGAACTTCATATTTATACCATGGGTACAAGAGTTTATGCAAAATCAATTGCCAATTGTATTGATCCAGAAGGCAAATATTTTGCAGATAGAATTTTATCCAGAGATGAAAGTGGTTCATTAACTCAAAAGTCATTAGAAAGATTATTTCCAACAGATACTTCAATGGTTGTGATCATTGATGATAGAGGTGACGTTTGGAATTGGAGTGATCATTTAATCAAAGTTGTCCCATTTGACTTTTTTGTTGGTATAGGTGATATTAACTCCAATTTTTTACCACAACAAAAATCATTATTAGGTCCTACAAAAAGAAGAGGTTCTATTGCAAAATTACAAGAACAATTAATTGAAAAATCAAATAACAAACGTGAAACTTCAAAAGAGGCTGAAGATTTAGAAAGAAAAATTGAAGAGATTCAAGAAGAGAATGATGGTAATGGTGATGTTTTATTATCAGAAGAACAAAATTCTGAATTATTAGCTGCCCGTTCCTCAGAAAGGGAAGCATCTTTGGAAGCTCAAAAAGAAGAAAGACCACTTGCTAAGTTACAAAAAAATCTTGATGAGTTAGTGCATCATAAAGGATTAGAACGTTTATTATATGATGATGATCATGAATTAATTGGTTTGCAAAAAGGATTATTAAAAATCCATGATACTTTTTACAGAGAATACAATCAGTACAAGAAAGGTGAAAAATCAGAATTACCTGATATTAAGAAAATTTTACCATCACTAAAACAACAAATTTTCAAAGATTTAACATTTGTTTTTTCTGGTTTATTCCCGTTAGGTGGTAACATTAATAATGAAAGTATAGTTATTTGGGCAAGATCTTTTGGTGCTCAAATTAAGACAGAGATTACATTAGATACAACACATGTCATTGCGAAATCTTCGCTAACTTATAAAGCAAGATTAGCAAAATCTTTGAATCCAAATACCAAAATTGTTCATCCAAATTGGATTTTTGAAAGTTTAACTAATTGGATTCATGCAGATGAAACTGAGTTTGAGATTGAACTAGAGAAGAAAATGTATCTAAGCTCTAAGGAAGTTCAAAGTTACAAGGATCGTTTGAATGAAAAGAACAAAAGTTCAAAACAACCTGAATTAAAGGCAAAAGATTTCCTTGATGAAGAACAACAAGAAGAAAGCGCATTTTTAGGAAGTGATATGGATTGGTTAGACATGGAAGAAGAATCTGAAGAGTTTATGAATTCTGATGAGAGTGATGACGAAGAAAATACAACTTTGGTTGGTGTTAAAAGAGGTGCTAATGATGATGAAGAAGATAATGATTCCAAAAAACGAAAAGTGATTGATGATGGAAATACAGAAGATGATAATACTAACGATGATGATGCTGATGATGACCTGGCAGCTGAATTAATGTTAGGACTTGATGATGATGACGATAATGAATGAATATAATTTAAACGCATTTAACAGTTTTTTTTAAATTTAGCATGTATTATTATTATTATTTATTTGTAAGAAATTTTAAGTGTCGATCACCACGTTTTTTAATGAATCTACTTTAAGAAAACTAATTGAATAAATGTGGTTTTTGATTCGTCGTTTTTGTGTTTCTACGTGCTTTTTTTTTTTTTTTTCATTTTCTATGACAGAAAAAAAATAATAAGTGGTACAAAAGTTTTTTTCAGTGAAAATTACACAATCAATATCAGAATATGTGTAACTACTACAAAACATGTAAACTGATACATATTATTGAAATATATAATTAGCTGGCAATTCATGATAATGATGATCAATTATATAAATAGCGGATCATAATTAATTATACGTCGGTGTAATCAAATCGGGCCGATATATACAAGAATAATAAGTAACTCAAATTTAATTAATCTTAATAATTAGTATTAATATTAGAATATATTTAATTTTAATGATATATAATATTATTAAATTTGACAACACGTACATTATTATTATAAATAATTTGTAGCATTATCTACAACAATTAATTATAATTATAAGGTTATAGGCGATAAATATTGTGTACAAGAATTTGGAAAAATCATAGTATTTAATTAATTGTGTTCATTATAAGACATAAATAAAGATAGAAATCATAAAAAGAATTGATCATCTTTATAATCAAACATTTTCCAAAATTCATTTTGATTACTTAGAAAATCATTAGAAAATTCATTAAAACCTTTCATTGTGGCATCTGACAAGACATCAAGTAAAGGATATGAGTTATCCATTTGTGAATTGAGACCTGTATTATCCAAATGTTGAGATGCGTGTTGTTGTTGTTGTTGTTGTTGTTGTTGTTGTTGTTGTTGTTGTTGTTGTTGTTGTTGTTGTTGTTGTTGTTGTTGTTGTTGTTGTTGTTGTTGTTGTTGTTGTTGTTGTTGTTGTTGCTGCTGTTCATTTTCATCTAAATTAGTTTGGAAACCAGAGTTCAAATTTGACATTCCAAATTCAACTGCGGAATTCTTGTGACTTCTTTGAAATTGTTCATTTAAAGATTGTTGTTGTAATTGAGGTTGTTGTAATTGTTGTTGGTATGATTGTTGTTGGAATTGTTGAGGAACTTGTTGATTATGTAGTTGTTGTTGCTGATGGAATCCATCATCTTGAAAACGAATTTGAGAATATTGTTGATTTGGATTATTTGGATTATTATAGTTATCAGTAGAATTAAATCTTGCCATTTGGAAGTTTAAATTAGCTAAATTTGGTTCACTTTGAGATGGATGTAAACTATTTTTTAATTTATCTTGTTGACTAGCAGCAAGACTTTTAGCAACTGAATCATCTGAAGAAACTTCAGTAATGTTCTTAAAAACATCTTCATCTTTAGCATAAGTTGTTAAATAAAAGTAAAATAATAATCTAATTTTAACAACCATATGATTTTTTTCATATTTTTGTTGTGTTAATTCAAGAGTATCTAATAAACTTTTAATTAATTTGATATCTAAATCTAATTTTAAAACATTTGTAGTCTTTAAAAATAAAGCAAAACAAAACATTAATCTACCAAAGATTAAAACTGGAACAACAACAGTTTGTTCTGGAGTTAATTTAGCAAAATGTTCAATACATTTACCACAAGCATGGTAACATTTAATTGAATATTCAACAGATCCAAATTTTGCAAATAAGAAAGCTTCAATTGAACTTATAAAACCAAGATAAACATCTCTATTAAAAGTATTCGGTTCATTTTTAAATTTTTCAATTTCTTGTTGAAACATATCAATTAAAATAAAATTTGATTCATCAGTAGATTCAATATGAATATGAATTCTTTCCATTAATGAAGTTACTTTTGCTAAAACAACTGTATTTCTAATTCTATCATCATTTGAACCTGCCAACATTTGATAACTATTTTCCATATATGGTGACCATTGAACTTGTAATCTTCTTCTTAAGAACAATGAAAAACCAACAGATGCTGAATAAACAACCATACATAGAGTTCTATATTCTATACTTTGTGGATCTTCAATAGCAGTACCTCTTTTAAAAGAACCTTCATGTTTGTTAAATGCATAATATGGTCTTCCTGTTAAACCTAAATCTTGAGCCATATTAAGACATAAAGAACTAATAACATGATAACGACGATGATGAAATAATTCTGGAGTATTATACCAAATTGATAAAAGTAATAAACTTTTTAATAATTCAATTGATTTGTTACCAATAACTAAATATTCATGAACAGCTTCTTTTAAAGCTAAAGCTTCAATTTCTAAATCTCTATCAGAATCAGAATCAGGATCTGAATGTTCAATTCTACTTTCAGTAATACCAGTAACAGTCATAACAGTTGCAAAAAGAATTGGATTTTCTCTTCTAAAAGTATCAAAATCATCAGGAATTTTAACAAATGGATAACTAGCATAAACTTTATTTCTATAATTTTCAACTCTTTCTTTTGCTTCATCAATTGTTATTAAACCTCTATCTATTATATCAACATGTGGGTTAACAACTTTTTGTAATCTTGATTCAGTTGTAGCAGTAACATAATTTGAAATTTCTGTTAGAATATTCGAACCAATTAATTGATCAATTTGTTGAGCTCTTGTTAATTTTGCTTCATTTTTTGAACTAAATTGTAAAGTAGAAGAAGATTTTGGAGTTGATTTATTAGATGGTGATTTTTTCTTTGGATTGAATTGTCCATTTTCACTAACAAATTCAATTGATTGTGGATTTGATGTTCTTTCTAATTTTTTATATTGTGGGAAATCAGTACTAAATTTTGAATAATTTGAAGAATCTAATCCAGAAACATTTAAAGGACGTGGACTTTCATGACTTGAAGTTGCAGAAACAGGTGAATGACTATCAATTGGAACGTTATTATTAGTTAATTTTCTTTGTTGATGAAGTTGAGTTGTTAATTTTTCAATTTTTAATTCTAATTCTGAAACTCTATCATCTGGTTTTCTTTTCTTTCTTGTTTGATTTAAATCTATTTCACAGCTTCTATTGGTCTTTATACATCTAACACATGGTGAACTAAGATCATCAGGATTTGAAGGAATACATTTAACTTTTAAAGAATGACAAGATTTACATGCCACAGCTCTTCTTTTATTTCCTGGTTTTTTTGGACCTTCTTCAACAGGATCTTTGACAACTATTCCAGTGAATGTTTTATTTCCTTGGACTGAAGTTCCAGGAGCAATGTTTCTCATTATGAGATATTAGTATTAATATTTTTTTTTTAAGGTAGCAAAATTTTCAATATTGATAACAATAAAATTTTATTTAATGGATCAAATCACAAGCAATTAATGAGTTATATGCAATTATTGAGCAAACAAGTGTCCATTCCCCGGGCGAAACAAATTAAAACCAGCACAAATCAAAGAATTTGAGCTCAAAATGTAGTAAATTAATAGTTCAAATTATATATCCCCCCACAAATGTCAAATGAGATAACTAGATGGCTAGAATTGTTTTAAAAAATTGATATGAATAAAACAAGCAATGGAAAACACACAGAAATCTTTAAATTTTAGTTTTTTTGATTAATTTCTATAAAATCAAAAGTTTATAATTTAGTAAAACGCAAACTCACAAAAATATTTCAAAATTTACACAAAAAAAAAAAAAAAAATCCGAGGAAGATGACCTGGACGGACGGAATTAACTTTTGATAAATCCGGTATAAACTACTACATAATTTTTTTTTAAATAAAACATGAATTAAATAATGCGAATAATTGGCGTATAACTTCAACACATGCAGACATATAGCACAGCGTATAGCAACAAGCAAATGGAAAACAGTGCAAAAACATAGTGTACATGACAATTTTTTTTTATTGTCTTTTTTCTCTTTTTAAATTTCTAATTTTTTTTTATAGTTTGATTTCTTTATTTCTTACCAGCACCTGCTCTGTTATGTGTCATATGACTTTGGACTAAATGACCAGCAGCCAAGGCACTACACAAGGACAATTCACCAGCAAGAACAATAGATGCAATAATTTTAGCTAATTGTCTGGCATTTTCACCAGGGACCTCAGCAGGACCCTTAACACCTAACAATTCTAACATTGAATTTTGTGGATCTAAAATAGTACCACCACCAATAGTACCAACTTCAATAGATGGCATTGAAACGGAGATGTTTAAATCACCATTTTCTCTTTCTTTCATAATTGTAATACAATTAGAACTTTCAACATTTTGAGCAGGATCTTGACCTAAAGCTAAATAAACGGCTGTTAATAAATTAGCAGCATGAGCATTGAACCCACCAATTGAACCAGCCATTGCAGAACCAATTAAATTCTTACTTATGTTTAATTCAACTAAAGCTTTAACGGAAGTTTTCAAAATCTTTTGAACTTGATCTTTTGGAATATTAGCTTCAGCAACAACACTTTTACCACGACCTTCAATCCAATTAATAGCAGCTGGTTTTTTATCACTACAATAATTACCAGAAACTGAAATGATTTGCATATCATCCCAACCGAATTCTTCAGTCATTTGTTTTAATGCAAATTCAACACCTTTAGAAATCATATTCATACCCATTGCATCACCAGTAAATGTTCTAAATCTAATAAATAATAAATCACCAGCTAAGGCAGTTTGTAAACTTTGTAAACGAGCAAATCTTGAAGTTGAATTGAAAGCTTTTTTAATTAAATTAGAACCTTCTTCAGAATCAATCCAAATTTTACAAGCACCAGCTCTTGCTAAACTTGGGAATTGAACAACAGGACCTCTAGTCATACCATCTTTAGTTAAAACGGTAGTAATACCACCACCTAAATTAATAGCTTTACAACCTCTAGTAGCAGAAGCAACTAAACAACCTTCAGTAGTAGCCATTGGAATATGATGTGGTTTACCATCAATAATTAATGGACCAGCAATACCAACAGGTAAAGGCATAAAACCAATAACATTTTCACAACAAGCACCAAAGACTCTATCATAATCATAATCCATATAAGGTAATTTGTTTGTATCTAAAACAGGAGCATTAGCTAATTTAGCAATAGCTTTACGACGAACAACAACGGCACGAGTAGTATCAGCTAATTGTTTTTCTAAAGCATATAAAGGAACTTTACCACCAGTAACTAAAGAAACAATTTCGTCATTGTATAAAGATTTAATATGACCATTTTGGAAAATATCAACAACTTCTTCATATGGACGTGGAGATTCATTTTCAGAATCTGGATTTGAAATAATTTCAGATAATTTTGTTGTTTCATCATTACCATTAATTTCAGTAATTTTAGCAGTTTCTTTTGAAATAGTAATTGATTTAGTCTTTTTATGAGTTTTAGCAGATTTTAATTGAACTTGAGCATCATAATCAATGGTATGAATACGAGCAGCATTTAATAAATAAATGTTAATAGAAACACTAATTGCCAAAACCAATAAAACGAATTTAGAAATATATTTATCTCTAATAGCAGAACTAACATGACCAATAATAGATAATAAAGCTTCTTCAATTTGAATAGAAGTACCACTTGGTAAGAAGAATCTAGCTGGATAAATAGTAACTAAAGTACCTTTTGAACTTAATTTAACATTTTGTAAGATTGAATCAGCAATAGTCAAATCATTGTTGTATTCAATGTTTGATTTTAAATCACTTAACCAAGCAGAGCCTAAACCAAAGAAATGGAAACCAAAAAATACAGCTAAACCACCAATTTTAGTAGCAGTAACTAAAGAGTTGTTGGTAGTATCTTTGAAAGATTGACCATGAGAAATTGGGTTTGATTTTAAGATACTGTCAACAGATTCTTGATCTAAACCATCTTCTTTCAAAGCTTGTTTCAAACTAGTAGCTCTACTAATGATGTTGATTTCTAATTTCAAAGATAAAACAGCCGAAAAGACAGTAAAAGTTGTTAAGATATCAAAGATTAGAATCAAAGCAGCAAAAATTGAAAAATTGTGTAAACCCTCTAAATGAGAAGCAAAGTAACCAGTACCAACAAAGGCAAAGATAACAAGGATATGGTCTCGTAATAAAGGAGCACCTTGATCTTTTAAAGCGTGGTAAACGACATTTGGAGCACCTTTGTTCAAATAGTCCTTGTTGGAGTATTTTTGTAAAACTTTTTGGGTCAGCAAGATCTTGTGTTTGAAACCAATTGTGGCAACAAAGAATGGGACACCTTCAGTTAAACTCAAGATAGGAATGGTTAATTTCAAGTATTTTGTGGTAACGTTCAAAGCAAATAAGAAAGCAAAGAATGAAGAAACCAAAGTGGAGAAACCCAACCAGAACTTTGAACCAACTTTTCTCATTTCAAAGAACAAAGAGAAGAAAGTGTAGTACATGGCAATGTAGGCCAAAGTGACAATGGCAATGTCGAAGGTTTCTGCACCTTGGATCAAATTGGAAATTTTAGTGTAGACCTTGACGATGTAATCAGAGTATTTGGATAATTTTGTGTGGTAGTTTCTGTACTTCCAGACACTTCCATCAGCAGCAACAAGATGGTCAAAGGATTGTTCATTCTCAGCAACTTCAGCATCTTGAGTGATAAAGAATTTAACCAAAGAGTTTTCAGATTCAGCATAAACATCGTCCAATTGAGGTATCTGGTACTCACCAGCTCTCTTGAACTGCAATGGGATGACACTGTAGTGCTCAGCATCCGGAGACACATGTGAGCTCTCAGTGACAAGGGACCACGCGTCACCAGCGTGATAGTAGGAGACAAAATCGGAGGAAGGGTCGTCATAGGTGAGTAAACCTTCAGTGATGTACTGATCCACAATGGACAAATACGCGACTGAGGCCAACAGAGACGTGATAACAAGCGTGTGAATTGGACGGAGCGCAGCAAGCTTTCCCAGATGCGCAAGCAAAGAGGCTAGCCCCACGAATGGTTTCTCGAGCGCAGTCATGGCTTTGTGTGGTGGTTGTTGATGATGGTAATATTATAAATTAATTATTAAAATTTCGTTTGGTGATGAAGAAAAAAAAAAATTCGCGTTTTTGTGGTATACGAGATGAGATCAAACAGTATTAAATCTTTTCATGTATTATTACTTCTATTTAAGGGAGACTAATTTGACGTCGAAGGTCAATTCAGAGTTGGCTGGAATACCTGGTAATTTCTTTTTACCGTAGGCAAATGGAGCTGGAATAACAATTCTACGTTCACCACCAGCAGCCATACCTTGGACACCAATGTCCCAACCTTTGATGACTTCACCTTTACCTAAGTGGAATTGGAATGGTTTACCAGAGGTGTTCTTGTCAAAGATTGAACCGTTCTTTAATTTACCAATGTATCTGACACCAACTTTAGAACCGTTTTTAGCAGTTGGACCTTTACCAACAGTTCTGTCTTCAATGACAACACCACCAGCTAAAGTTTTGATGATTGGTTTCTTTTCTTTGGTTGGACCTTGTTCTAAATCTTTTTTGAATTGAACATTCTTTTCTTCAGCTTCAGCAGCTTTAGCTTTTTTTTGCTTTTTAGTTTCTTTAATTGGTTCTTCAACTTCAGCTTCACGTTTCTTAGTTTCTTTCTTAGTTTCTTTCTTTTCCTTCTTGGATTTCTTTTGTTGTTCTTCTTCTTCAACTAATTCTTCGATTCTACCTTCAACATCTTCTTCATCATCTAAATCTTCAATGTCAAAGTCACCTTCTTCAAGGATTTCATTTTCATCTGGAGTTAAATCATAATCTTCAGAGTCGTAATCTTCATCTTCAGAGTCTTCTTCAGAATCAATTTCTTCATCGAATGGATGTTCAACGTAGTTACCAGAAATGTGAATTGGGTAAGAACCGGTAACAACAAAGTAAACTTCTTCATCAGCAGCAATGGTTAAGTCTAAAGTTTGTTGATATTGAGATTTTGGAGACAAAGTACAGATAACGTATTCTTCAACATCATCATCATCATCATCATCATCTTCGTCTTCATTGTCTTCATCATCATCATCTTCATCATCTTCATCAGCTTCAGCATCAACGATGTCTTCATCATCTAATTCATCTTCTTCATCGTCTTCTTCATCAGCAGCAGCTTCTAAAGCAGCTAATTCTTCTTCGTCTAAATCATCTTCATCGAATTCATCATCATCGTAGTTTTTGAAAACTGAGGATTTGAGAATTTTTAAAGTTGATGGTTGTTCATCATCATCAATAGCAGTTGGGTCCAAAGCAGCTAAAGTGATGTGGACAGTAACTGGCATTTCACTTGAAATGGCTTGAGTTGGAACAAATGGCTCAAGGGCCAAATTGTATGAGGCTAATGGTAATAAAGAAGTCATTATTAATGCAATTGGTATAGTTTAATTAGAAGGGGAAAGAACAAAAATCTTTTTTAAAATTTTTTAAATATAAATTTCTTTTGAAATTTCCTAATTGGGCGAGATGAGCTTTCGAGAATAAACGTTTTTGACACTTCTGGATCAAACATACATTAAAACTTAAAATAGATGATAATACTACTATACATTACACTGTACTACACTCTCTTAAAAAACGAATAAGTTCATTCTTCATTAATACCCGAAATTATACAAGATTTATGAAATATTTAAAAATGACAGACTTTAATCAATCAAATTTAGAATTTTAATAGATGTGGTCTATCACCAGTTCTTAAGCTAAATGGAGCAGCTAAGTATTGTTTTAAAAATGGAGTTTCTTTGATGGAAGCTAATAAAGCAGCATCAACAACTTTTTGGTCAGCAACTCTTTCAGCTTTGATTTCTTTCTTTGGTTCTTCACCGAAGAATTCAGATTCACCTTTCTTAGCTTTTGAGGATTTTTCTCTAGCAAAGTAAGCAACGTTGAATTTGGTAACATCAACAGCTGAGACATCAACTTTGGTGGAAGTAGCAATGACATATCTGGCATTGACACGACGTAATGGGACACCGTTGACTTTGAATGGACCAGAGACTAATAAAGTGTTGTCTTCTAAGTGGTTTAAGTAGACAACTCTTTTACCTCTGAAACGACCAGCTAATAAGATTAAAACGGTACCTGGAACGATTGAGGCACGTAATTTGTGTGGACGAATAGCTTTTCTAGTTTTTTTTAAAACTGGAGCATCTTCAGCTGGATACCATTTTGGAGCCTGTTGGTTATTGTTAGTATACTAGTTCATTGAATCAAATAAACAGGGGATCTTGATATGTGTGTTACTATCCATTTGTAGATTTTTCAATTCAATGATAATTATTATAGTGTGATGTGAAAATGAAGAAAAAAAATTGATTCCAATCATTGAAAAGATAATGCCAGATTGTAATATATGTATTGAGTATCATAGATCTCGTGTTTTCACTTCCATATTGTCATTTTTGTTGTTCTTATTAACATCCTTCAATTACATTCACTTTCTTCACTTGTTGAAAAAAAAACCACTAGGTGGCAACAAACTGGGCTATTCAAATCATTCTTTCACTATTCTTCCACTCTGGTATCATAACACACATGCCAACATCGTTTCCCAACTCTTTCACTTACTAATTGGGCGCTCATTTTTGATATTTTTGTTGTTTAGTTGGTATCTTTAAAACCTCTATTACCACTTGCAGTTTTTCAACTTTCACATTTTCCAAAACAATTGGGAGTCAGTGGTGTCCAGGTTTTCCACCATTCGCGGTACGTCATAGTTAGTGCTGAAATATACAGTGGAAAATTTGCATGTGTAAATTACCGTACAAGAGTTCGCGAATATTTTAAGCAGTCACAAAATTGATGTGTCTGGGTGTTTCGGTGTACATGCCATTTTAATTTTTGACACAAAAGTAATTAAACAAAAAGAAATGTAATAATGAGCAACTTGTAGAAAGATTTAAGAAAGAAATGATTCATTTATCGTGTTAGAAAGTGATAATAACCTTTATTTTGCAATTATTCCCATCAAAATATCTTCATAATATCAATTTTCATTATCTACAACCAATTCAAATCAAATATCATTTTACATAACTAATTTTACATATGTTAGAAAAACTAACACCCTAAACTATACAATTCAAGCTTTAACTGGAGTACCAACTTGAGAAGTTGGTTCTGGTGGACTATATTTGAAATTAACAACAATTTGACCTTGACCTAAGTTCAAAGTTAAATCTCTTGGATTATCAATAACTTCAAATAATTTAATAGCTGTACTACCTAATTCTTGATCTTTGGCTAAAGTACGATGAATAACACCACCAAAGACAACTTCTGCATCTGGAGGAGCATCAAATTCAGTTTCTTCATCCCATCTAATTAAACCATTGTTGGCTTTAGAATTCTTTGTACTGTAAATTTGTTTTAATTTACCTTTAATTGCTAATGAAACTTTCAATTGAGCATGGTTACCTAAACCTTCACCATTACGAATTATCAGATGACCAACACTTGATCTTTTACCTTTTGCAACTGTTGTATAAGTTGAAATATCTGATGGAGTTCTTGAATGTTTTGGAGTTGCTGTTGAAGTTTGACGAACTGGTGGTTTAAATCCAGATCTTAATGATTGAACATCTGAACCATAGTTATCAACTGATTGTCTTGGTTGATCTAAAGACTGTTTACTCTTTTTACCAGATAAGACTGATTTAAATAAGGAACCACCTTTACCAACGGCACCTAAAGTACCAGTAGCAACACCAGAAGCGACACCAGTAGCAACACCTGCACCTGCACCAACAACACCTGTGGCAACACCAACACCACCACCAACGACTCCAGTAGCTAAATCTGCTGCAACACCAACACCTTTCAATGGAGCACCTGCTAAACCACTTAAACTTAAACCAAATTCATTTGCACCAACTTCTGGACGAATGTATTCAGGTTGGAAAGTGACTCTAGCACGAACAGTACCTTGTGGTTTTAATTGGAAAGTAACAACTTCAGCTTTTAATTGTTCAACATTAGAAATATCTAATGGAGTACTACCTAAAAGATCATTTGAACCAGCTCTATCCCAATCAAAAATATTTAGTAAGATTTGTGATCTTGATCTGGAAGGTATAGGTAAAGTAGTAGTTTCATTCCAAGTGGGAGTTAAAGTCTTCTTAACAACTTTAGATTTGAATAATTCAACTTCACCTAAAGTAACAGTGATAAATGGATCTGATTTACCATTACTATCATGAGAAGCCAAGTTTTCAGAATCTAAGAATTCAATCTTAGCTCTACCGGTATCTAAAATAGATTCAGATGGTGGTAATTTAATAGCTGATGGAACGTATTCAAATCTAACTTTCAATTGAACAGTTGAACCAATGTTAATAACAACTGGTTTGTTGTAACCTTTTTTCAATAAATCAATAGTATTAAAAGAAGTTTCTTCATAAATTTGTTCAATATCTTTAACTTGTTGTTTTTTAGTATTTCTGAAAATAATTCTTGAGTTTGGTAAATCACGAATAAATGAATCACCAACTTCTGGATTAACATCACGACCACTTGATCTTGAAGAAACAAATGATGGGGCAGCATAATCATCAACTAAAACTTGAATGAAAGATTCTGGTTTTCTAACTTTACCACTTTCTAAATGAATGGATAAAACACCTGATCTATAGTTTAATAATTCATCTAATGAGAGTTTTTCCTTTTTAGTTCCATCATCTTCATCATCAAGATTTTCAACTTCAACCCATTCATAATCTTTTGGAGTTTTGTTGTAAAGTTCTTCCCAAGCCTTTAATTCTTGTGCTTGTTGTTCTTTCTTTGCAGCAATTTCTTCAGTTCTTTGTTCAAGATCATTTAATTCTGATAATGAATAAACTGGAATAGTTGGTAGGAATGAAATGGAGTAGTATAATTCACCTTTTGGTTTTTTATTTTTTAAACTTAATGGAGCTTTTAAAATAATATTTGAACCATCATTAAATAATAAAGAACCATTTGGACTCTTTTTAAACAAGTTTGCAACAGGAATGTTGAAAGAACCTAATTGACGATCTTTAGTCATGTTTTGATCATCCATAACTTCTAAAGAAATTTGTTGAGATGATGAAACAATTGGAATATAAGCAACTTCATTAAATTCTGGATTTCTAGTGTCTGGATGGAATGAAGTTTGATATTTTAATCTATTAGCTAATAAAACTTTAACATATGGATCAACATTACCAACAGTTTCTAAATTCAATAAATCTTTAGCATTTCTTAAATGTAATCTAACAACACCAACTGGTGGAACATAATCAGCTGCTGAAGAAACACCAGATAATGAAACTGGTTTGAAAATAGCAGATAAACGAACTTCACCTTGAGTTGATAATGGGAAATGATCTTCACCTTGAGAAACGTTAAATTCTAAAGTATCTAAACTTTCTTTTAAAGTACCAATTTCAGAACCTGAAGAAGTATCAGTTAAAACTAATTTAATTTGAGTTGAAGCCTTTTGCGTAACTAATAATTCAATAGTTTCTTCCCAAGATGGTTCATTAGCTCTTTTCATAGTTCTAAAAGTTTTTGATAAAACACCATTAATGTATAATTCAGCTTTTGGATTCAATTGACCAGTCAATGAAAGAGAACTATCTAAACCTCTAGCTTGATGTAAAGTAAATTTGAAAATACCAACTTCAGAATCGGCAAGTTCAACTTCATTTGATTCTTCAGCAACAACAGTTTTGTTTTCTTTAATTAAAGCTGGGAACCAACGAATATCATAAGTAATAAGACCTTTCTTTTTACCAGCAACATTTAATGGTTTTTCTAAATTAATACGACTATCTTTTTGTAATAATTCATTTAAATCAAATTCATGAGTTGAATATAATTCACCTTTTTTCTTATTAATGTTGAAATCATATAATTCAAAAGTTAACAATTGTTGTAAATTATTAACTAAAATATATTTAGTTTCACTCCAGCCAGCTTCTTTAGTTTGAGCTTTAACATCAGTACGAACATTTCTTTCAGGTTCATTTTGTAAAGCAAGTTGAACATATGGATTAATACTATCTTTTAATTCAGAAATCTTTTTAACAGTAACAGCAACAACACCAATGGCATCATTAGATTGTTGTTTCATAATTTCTTCAACATCAACATCCAAATGATTTGGAGCATATAACAATGGACCAACATTTGAGTTAATTAAAGTAGTAATTAAAGTTGATAAACCAGGGATTAAAGACATGATATCTAAACCAAAAGTATCACCACCAACTGGTTTCAAAGCGAAATCAATTTTTGGTGGTTCTAATAATTGAACAGAAACGATTTTAATATGAGGGAAATTCAAGGATAATGACATTGAAATTTTAACACGACCACTAATTGACATATCTTCAACTAAAATTGGTAATGATTTTGAGATAAAAGCTTTACCAACTCTAACACCTAAAGCAACTTTTGGATTAACTTTCTTATCAACTTGTCTTTTAGTCATATCAGCAGTATCATTTGGAGTGAATGAAAAAGCCCAATCCATTTCAATGATATCTTTACCTTTTTTTGGATAAGATTTAATTGAATCAATTTTTGGAGCTTTTGAACCTAAAGTGAATTCATCAAGAGTCAAAGCTTCAATACCAAAACCAGGGGCAACATCTTTTAAGACTTCATTAGTGACAGTTTTAACAGTATCAGATAAAGCAGGCATGTAAATAACCCAAAATTTAGCAAGGAAAGAGTTTAACCATTCCATTGATTCAAAGTTCTTTTCTAAACGTTCAGCAGAGTAATCTCTTTGAATGTCATCTCTGATATTTCTTTTGAATCTACGGAATTCAGCTCTGTAAACTGAAGCAGTTGTTAAAAGAACAAAGATGAAACCAAAGATACCAAATCTCCATTTGGCGATCAACCAGGAGAAGAAACAGGTAAACACGATCAAAGAGGTGTTCCAGTATAGATCTGAGTAATAAACTTCAGTGATATAGGCTTTGACTTTGTGAGAGGCAGCAATGAATGAGTGATCAAATTTCTTACCTTCATTGAAACCACCAATGTTTTCCCATGGATAGTGGTCACTTGCATCAGCAGCAGCAACAGGAGGAGCAACTTCTGGCTTCTTTGGGGCGTCAATTGAGTCATTGGCAGCAGCAACAGGCTCTACGACAACAGGCTCGACAGTTTGTGCGACAGTAGGAACAGCATTACCATTTGGCACGCTATTAGACGATTTTGAGGGCTGTGCGAATAATGGTTAGTACAGACACAATCAAGCAGGAAAGACGTGTTTCTGGACAGAAAAACACGCTGTAAATACTTACATCGCTCATTTTGAAACGAAAGTTCCACGCTTAATTGACTTGTTGGAGCACAATACTTTGGACTGTTTTTATTGTTTTGAACAAATTTAATCTTTATTATTCTCACTGTGCATGTTGCCCGAACTGAAATTGCACCGGATTCGGTAATAAGCGCGACTGCATAAAGCTTCTCTACGTCAAATTTGATAGTTTTGTGTGTATTTCGTCTATTTGGTTTGAAGACTTTTGGAAAGTTGGATCTGCTTCTTTAATGAGTTACTCCATGCTTTTCTTTCAATTAAAAAGGTGTTGTCTTCGGTTTCAAAATTGAGCAAAGTAGCTGTCATCAAGTCACTGAAGTTGGTATCAATTCTATTCAAACTCTGTGCACAGTAGATCAATTGTAAGTATAGAGCATCTCTAGTAGAGTTTTCTTTGATCTCTGGAAGAGATTTGGCAAGTTCCTTAAGCAATGCATTGATCACATTCTCGACAAATTCGAAAAGTAGGATATTGGATTGTGCTCTGGTTTCTTGAGGTTGGATCAATTGGATTGGTTCTTCCTCTTCTGGTTCTGTCTTTTCTTCACTTTTTGCTTCTGAGCCAGCTTCAACATTAGTGGATTCAACAGGGGTTTCAAATACAGTTTCTGGAGTTTCAATTGGAGCTTCAGTAGTTTCAGTAGTTTCAGTAGTTTCAGTAGCATCAGATTCTTTAACTTCTTCAGTACTTTCTTCGTTGGATTCTTCGTTGGATTCTTCTTTAGTTTCTTCATCTTCATCTTTAACCTCTTCTTTGACTTCTTCCTTAACTTCTGCTTCAATTTTGTCTTCAACTTTAACTTCCTCTTTGACTTCATCAATTTCCACTACTTCCACCTTTGGTTCTTTAATTTCTTTTAATTCAATAACAACATCTTGTAATTCAGTTGGATCAACATCTGGGAAAACATTTTTAAAAGTCATAATTGAACTAAAGCAATGTTCTCTAATGACTTCAATACTTCTTTTTAAATGTTTTTCAAAATTTTTACTATTAATAAATTCTTCTAATGAATCTAATTCATTTTTAATAAATTGAAATCTTGCATGTAATAAAATTCTTTTTAATTGACCATTTGATGAATCATCAGTTTGACTAAATGGTGGAATTCTTCTTAAATATGATAAAGTTTTAATCAATGAAGATTGTTTTAAATCTGTTTTTAATAATCTCATTAAACCATTCAACATGTGTGACATTTCTTGTTGAATACCAAATTCAACTTTTTTAATTAATTCACTTTGTGGGAATTTAATTGCTAATCTTCTTGTATATGATGCAATTTCTAATGCTTCTGAATAATAACCTGCTTTAATACAAGCACCTGTTAATGAAGGAAGTTCTAAAATGTTTGTAATTTGATCCATGTTTTCTAAAACTGTTGAAAGACTTTTATTTTGACTGTATGAATTCGTACTTTCTTTAATTGATGCTAATGTTGATCTTAATGTATTTTTCTTGGTATGTTCCTTATTTTCATTATCTAATTCTAATAAACTTGAAAAATCAACACCATTAATTTCAGTTTCTTCATCATTTTCAATATCAGCCAATTCATCTTCATTAAAACTTCTCCAAAGATCTTTAAATCCATTAACAAATCTTTCTTGAAATAAAGTTTCTGCTGAATTTAATTCATTTTGATTAGTGACGATTTGATCTTTGGATTGATATATTAAAGTCTTTAATTCGTTATCAACAGATCTTTGTAATGCCTCCAATTCAGCAATATCCTGCACTAATGTTCTATCCATCTCTGTTGTAGATTCTGCACTTGGAGTTGGTGGAATTGAGGAAAGATACTCTTTTGATTCAATTGCACTAATAGTACCTAAATACTTCAATATTTCACCGTACAAAAACGGGTCTTTCAACAGCTGTGAGATGTCCTCAGTAACATCAGTAGAGAGTTCCTGCAGCAATGACTCGAGCCCTTTATCCAAAACTTCAGTGGCCATTGCAATAAATTCGAAAATAAACAGTTGTTTTTGGTGTTGTGTTAATTCATCATCATGTTGATTATTAAAATTCGCGAAGAAATCACAAAATCTGCCAATTTTTATCGTGCAAAGAAGCTCATCTCAGAAAAAAAAAATTTAAATTTGCAAATTAGTTTTTAGCTTGTTTGTTTATAATTCAATTTGATCCACTGATTTCAAAGTAAAATGAGTGACACTGAGAGACCACACAAGAAGTCGAAAATCCTTAAGGCATCCCACGCGGAAAAAGTCGCTGAAGAGGCCGAAGAAGAGCTCAAAAAGCATCCTCATCCACAACATACTGAAGAACTACAATTCCATAATGCTGGAGAATTCACTGGTTTTATTCCACACAAGACCACTGCTTCTCAAGCTGAAAAACTTGAAACTGCTGATAACAATCCATTTACCGGTAGAAGCTTCACAAAGAAATATTTTGATATCTTAAAAGTTAGAAGAGATTTACCAGTTCATTCACAACGTGATGAATTCTTAAAAATTTTCCAATCAACTCAAATCATGGTGTTTGTTGGTGAAACTGGTTCTGGTAAAACTACTCAAATTCCACAATTTGTCTTATACGACGATTTACCACATTTAAAAGGTACTCAAGTTGCCTGTACCCAACCACGTAGGGTTGCAGCTATGTCAGTTGCAGCAAGAGTTGCTGATGAAATGGATGTTACATTAGGTGAAGAAGTTGGTTATAATATCAGATTTGAAAACAAAACTTCTAATAAAACCATTTTAAAATATATGACTGATGGTATGTTATTAAGAGAAGCTATGGAAGATCATAATTTAACAAATTATTCTGTTATTATTCTTGATGAAGCACATGAACGTACTTTAGCAACTGATATTTTAATGGGTTTATTAAAACAAATCTCATTAAGAAGACCAGATTTGAAAATCATTATCATGTCTGCTACTTTAGATGCAGAAAAATTCCAAAGTTATTTTAATGATGCTCCATTATTAGCTGTTCCAGGTAGAACTCATCCAGTTGAAATTTATTATACACCAGAATATCAAAAAGATTATTTAGATTCTGCCATTAGAACTGTTTTACAAATTCATGCAACTGAAGGTGAAGGTGATATTTTATTATTCTTAACAGGTGAAGAAGAAATTGAAGATGCATGTAGAAAAATTTCATTAGAAGGTGATGAATTAATTAGAGAACAAGGTTGTGGTCCATTAAGTGTGTATCCATTATATGGTTCATTACCACCGCATCAACAACAAAGAATCTTTGAACCTGCTCCAGAACCATACAATGGTAAACCAGGTAGAAAAATCATTGTTTCTACTAACATTGCTGAAACTTCTTTAACCATTGATGGTATTGTTTATGTTGTTGATCCAGGTTTTTCCAAACAAAAAGTTTATAATCCAAGAATTAGAGTTGAATCATTATTAGTTTCTCCAATTTCCAAAGCAAGTGCTCAACAAAGAGCTGGTCGTGCTGGTCGTACTAGACCAGGTAAATGTTTCAGATTATATACTGAAGAAGCATACAAAAAAGAATTAATTGAAGCTACATATCCAGAAATTTTAAGATGTAACTTATCATCAGTTGTTTTATTATTAAAGAAAGTTGGTGTTGATGATTTAGTGCATTTTGATTTTATGGATCCACCAGCTCCAGAAACTATGATGAGAGCTTTAGAAGAATTAAACTATTTAGCCGTTTTAGATGATGAGGGTGAATTAACTGCTTTAGGTAAACTTGCATCCAACTTCCCATTAGATCCATTATTAGCAGTTATGTTAATTGGTTCTGCTGATCATAAAGTTTCTAATGAAATTTTAACTATTGTTAGTTTGTTAAATGTTCCAAATGTTTTTGTTAGACCTGCTAATGCTAGAAAATATGCTGATGAAGCCAAATTACAATTTGCTGATCAAAGTGGTGATTTTGTTACCTTGTTGAACGTCTTTAACGAATTTGTTGTTGCTAAAGAAGAAGGTAGTGTTAATCAATGGTGTCGTGATAACTTTGTTTCATACAGAACTTTACAACAATCAGTCAACATTAGAAAACAACTAGAGAGATTAATGTACAACTTTGATATTCCAATTATCTCCACTGAAATTGACAACAAGAAATTCAACAAATATATTACCAGAGCCCTTCTTGGTGGTTTCTTTATGCAAGTTGCCATCAAAAGTGGTAAAAATTACAAAACTGTTGATGGTCAAGACGTTTTAGTGCATCCAAGTACGGTCTTGCCAACATCACCAGAGTACATTTTATACAATGAGCTTGTGCTGACCTCTAAAACCTATATCAGAACAGTCCACTCAGTCAGAGGTGACGAGCTCAAAGAGTACAGTTTTTTCAGTGATTACAAGTTCTGAGATGTGTATAGATATTAATATAATAGAATCATGATAATGCACCGAGTAGAAAGGGGTAAACCGATACATTAAAAACGACTGGGTCCCTCTACAAGACCCCACCAATGTCATTATTAACAGACTTTAACCGTGCAAACATGACTATTAACTAACATTATGCCAATTGTGTCAAAATGCTGGCTGGGTAATCTAGCACAGGGGTGAGGCTCCGTCCAAAACTTGCCGAGACTCCGCCTAAACCTAATTGCGGCTCCACCCAGAGCTAGGCAGGGCCCTCTAGCCGGGCATTTCTGTCGCTTTTTGTCACCGGAATTAGAAGTCAAAAAAAGGAAAAAAAAAGAATTAATTAAAGATTCAAATTTCACTCCAACAAACAAGACTCCCAACCACCACAAACAAACAGCCCGCAACAAACAACAACAACAGGCCATCAGCAACGAATCACTTATAGAACAGGCCACTCACACTACAACAGATTTACACACACGAAAAAGAACCGATTAAATTGCAGCTGTGGAGTCCATGTCCACCAACAACAAGAATCTCAGCTATTCTAAGCCGTCGAGGCCCTCCCCCTTGTCGGCCACAGACTCCTCGTCGCTCGAGGACGATGTCATGCCCCTTGCTGAGCAACAGCAGCAGGTAAAGGCCTTCAGATCGAGAAAGAACTCCAGAAACTCCAGAAACTCATCTCTATCAATCTCATCAACGTCCAACATTAATCCACATCCTCTAGATAACAACAGCCACGATGCACACGATGCCTCCTCAGAAGATTTGGATGAAGAAGACCATGTCGATCTCTCAAAGACAAAGATACCCCCTGAACTCATGGATAAACTATCAAAATTTCCATTGTTCAGAAATGCACCATTTGCTTTCCACAAAGCCATCGCAAGTCGGCTTAAATTAGTCCAACATCATGCCCAAGAGTACATTGTCAAGTATGGTGAACCAGCTAAAGCCATGTACTGGATCCTTAGAGGTTCAGTTGCTGTTACTTCTCCTGATGGTGAAGCAGTTTTTGCTGAATTAGTAGCTGGTCAATTCTTTGGTGAAATTGGTATTTTATTCAATAGACCAAGAACTGCTACTGTTATTGCAAGAACAAAAGTACTACTGGGTGTCTTAACTGTTGATAATTTTAATAATGTTCTACCTGATTTCCCAGTCGTTGAAAGAATGATTAGAGATGAAGCTCAAGAAAGACTTTCCATGCAAGATAAGAGAACAAGAAATGGTGTTACTAATATAATACCAAATGGTAATTTCATCAAAGATGCACTTACAAAACCTGGATCATCAGCATCTAATATAGCAAATCAAGCTTCAGCTTTACCAGGTCCATCACTTCCACCAGCAAGAATAAAATCTCCATCACCACCACCAAGTTTATTACATACAGATCCATTAGCAGCTAAAGTATTAGGTAATTTCCATCAAAACTTCCTAGGTGCACAACAACAACCACATTTACAACAATTAACCCCTCAAATTCATGATAACGTTGATCATTCCATCCCTAC
Source organism: Millerago ficus (assembly GCA_030557985.1). NCBI lineage: Eukaryota > Fungi > Ascomycota > Saccharomycetes > Phaffomycetales > Phaffomycetaceae > Millerago > Millerago ficus. The sequence goes on along the minus strand of JANIJP010000029.1, from coordinate 47,690 downwards.
TAGAGACTTTTTAAGAAGTTTACCAATGTTTACACTTTTACCATCTAATATAATCCATGAATTGGTTTTAGAAGTTGAACCAAAACGTTATGATCCATTTGAATACATTGTTAGAAAAGGTGATTTAGGTCGTGATATTTATTTTATTGTTAATGGTGAAGTTGAAGTTTTACATCCAAAAAGAATTTCTTTAGCAAATTCTGAAGGTAATAAAGATAAAAAAGTTGATAGAGTTATTGCAAGATTAGGTACTGGTCAATATTTTGGTGAAATGGCATTTTTAAATTCTTTATCCCATGATTCAAACAGTGGTGATATTGGTAGAAGTGCTGATATTAGAAGTGTTAGTACATTAGATGTTTTAGTTGTTTCTGGTGATCAATTAGAAAATTTAATTTCAAGATATCCAAGAATTTGTGATGAAATGAGAGAAACTGCTGATAAAAGAAAAACTTATAATAAACACGAAGAAGAAGAAGATAGATCAAGTGATGATTCACCTTTTGGTAAATGGAAAATTTTAAGTTATTCAAAACCAAATTCAATTGTTAATTTATCTTCTTTAGATAATAATATTGATCCGATGGATCGTAAAGGTGCAACTTCTCCATTATCAATCATGTCTGATCAAAGTACAGTTTCTTCAAAAGATGGAAATTTTACTTTACCATCACCAACAACTACAACATCAGGTTCTATATTTGATGATAATTATAAAATGAAAAGAAAACGTTCAGTTTCAACTCAACAAAATGTTTCACCTTTAGATTTAGGTCCAATGTCACAACCATCACCATTATCATTAACTGTTCCACCATTAAATCCATTATTACCATCAATTAATGAATTTCCATCACAACAACCACAACAACCAAGATTTCAATATATGAATCATGCTAAGAGATTAAGACTTAATAGCATCAGTGGACAACAACGTCGTCGTTCTTCACTTGTTGTTACTAGTGTTTTATCTGATCGTGTTTTATTACATATTTTTAAAATGTTATCATTACCAGAATTAATGAAATTAAGAATTATTTGCAGAAGATGGAGACAATTATTATATGTTGCACCTGGTTTTTTTGAAAAATTAGATTTAACTCCATATAATACTTCAATTGATGATAAAGCATTAATTCAAATTACAGATTTTGTTGGTTCAAGACCAAAATATATTGATATTTCTGATTGTTTTCATGTTACTGATGTTGGATTTTGTTATATGGTTAATGAAATTGGTATTAGTGGACAATTACAATGGATTAAAATGAGATCAGTTTGGGAAGTTAGTGCAATGGCAATTATGGATCTTGCAGTTCCAAGTGTTGGTAAATTTATTCAAGAACTTGATTTAAGTAATTGCAGAAAAGTTCGTGATGATGTTGTTGAAAGACTTATTGGTTTTAAAAATGGTAATGTTCATCAACAAAAGCAAAAGAAACATCATCATCATTATTTGAATAATGATCCAATTCCTGGTATGGAAGAATTTAATCATCATGATGATTCAACTCATGATAATATTGTTGGTTGTAAAAATTTAAGAAGATTGAATTTAGGTTATTGTAAACATTTAACTGATAGATCAATGTATCATATTGCTTTACATGCATCAGAAAGATTAGAATCTTTAGATATTAAGTGATTGTACATTCCTTACAGATAAATCAATTATTGCAATTGCAAGTTCATCACAATTTTTAGAAAAAATTGATTTATCATTTTGTTGTGCTTTAAGTGATGTTTCAATTGAAGTTTTATGCCTTGGTTGTCCAAAATTAAAACAATTAGATTTATCATTTTGTGGATCAGCAGTTAGTGATTCCACATTATTAGCAATTTCAATCCATTTAAGAGCTTTAGAACAACTTAGAATTAAAGGTTGTGTTAGAGTAACAAGGGCTGGTGTTGATGCATTATTATCAAGTTCAATTCCATTAAAATTATTAGATATTTCACAATGCAGAAATGTTCATTTTTATTCAAATAATACACCAGCTGCAAAAATTACTCCAGTTAGACCAAATTCAAAATCTGCTTTTGTTACAACATCTCATGATAACATTGTTGAGATTATTATTTAAGGTATATATGCCTTTTTTATTTTTTAATGACTTTATGAATAATTATGTTTAATATTAACAAGATGCTTTAAGCATCGTGTTTGTTTTAATTATTGTAGGTATCATTATAGATTATGACCGGCGTTGATCCATAAATTACCACCATCTGATAAAATTAATTGATATGGGAATTGTTGAATACGACGGCATGGTTATCTAGTGCTATACGTAAAAGTAAATTATGACGCATGATCATGATAAGCTGGCCAATATTAATAATATCATTAAATATTTTGCACTAGTAGCTGTACGTGCTAGCTGCTCAATATGACAACAGCTTTATAAATAATTATATTGTACCTTATTAATATTATTATAATTTTGGACTAGACGACGTCGACTGCATTCCGAAATAATATTATTAATTAATTAATTTATTTCAAATTATACAAATATTAATAATTTATAAATTAATTATAAATATTATATTCTTATTAATGTTCATCATGATGCACAAGATTATTATAATATATGAGATCGAATATCATTAATTTATAATTATTAATTTCGACATTGTCTTCCTATAAAGACATGATGAAATTTGAATGAGATGAAAAAAGGTCAATTTCAAAGTTTAAACTACAAATTCAATCAAATATAGGTATCTTTCATTAATCAATCTAAACACAGAATATAAGATTCCATATTTAAGATCGAAAAAATATTTTTTTTTTGTAAACACCAACACCAACGTCCTGATGGACAACTGTTAAGTTTTGTGTTTGTAATCACCGTATAAGATTTAATCATAAAATGGTATTTAAGAACCAAAGGAATAATTGTACAACGTTCTAATGAGTAATTTCAAAGTTATTTATTACTTAAAAGCAATAGTTTAAAATTTTGTAAAAAAATTTAATCGTGATATTATTGATTTTTACAATAATAATTATTTTAATACTTTAAACATTTATTTAAATAGAGAAGTGAATTCTAAGAATTTTAAAAAGGAAAACTCCAGGCCTTTTATTAGTTTTTATTTTATCTAGTAAACAGAAATATAATTATGAATACGTTCTTTTTGATTTTGTGCAATACATTCAGCAATCCAAGTAATATTTCTAACTTCTTGTTCTTTTGATTTAATCCAAGCCCAAATTGTACTAACTGTAAATTGTTGAGTAAAAGCATCTCTACAAAGTTCCATTTCTAATTGATAGAAATGATCTTCAAGAGTTTTACCACCAGCATTATCAAAAAATGATTTATATTCATAAACTGTTTCAACAACTTCTTTAATTTGTTCAGGATCTTGAGCTTTTGCTAATTTATCAGTACCAATTGGATATAATTTACCAAAATTAGGTAATAATTGAGAACGTTCTTCAGCACTTAAACCAGAATCAAAAGAATTTAAAGAAATATTAATAGATCTTCTATCAGCTTCAAATTCTAATAAAGTTTTCATAATTGTACTTGCTGGTTCAGGTTGATTTAAAGAGAATTTATAAAAATCTTCTAAATAAGCTTTATATAGTTTATTTCTAATGATTTCAATGTTTAAATCATCCAAATCTTCAGCAGTTAAACAATCTTTAAAATATGGAGCTAATGGAGTATCAACTAAAACAGTTTGATATAAAGATTCAATATCAGTTGCAACTGATAACGTTGGTAAAGTTTCAAACCAACCTAATGGATGACAACGTTCTAAAATTTCAGATTTATCTCTATCATGAATTGTACCTGTAATCATTAATGCAACGTTATCAATCATATAACCATATGTGATAAAATCCATAAATTGAGCCAATGGTTCAACTGCTTGATCTCTAACATAACGGAACTCAGCATGCAATTTGGCACTGGCAGCATCTTGAATAGTAGAAGTTGCTAATGGTGATGGGAAATTTGCTAAAAAATTACCATAATCTGTTGATGATAATTGTAATTTTAAATCTTCAAGAGATTCACATTGAGTCAAATTTGTGTATTGATTAGCAGTCAAAAGTGCATTACGATGACCACGAACAACACCTTCAATAAAACCAGCATCAATATTGAAAAAAAGTCCTTCCATATTGAATAAAATTGATTAAATTAATGAATTTAAGAGTAAATTGTTAAAAATTTGGCTGTTTTTTTTGAGAAATTTAAGGGATTGATACAGTTCCGAGGGTTCGGAAATGACAATATTGCCTATATTTTTCACTTCAATAATACCGGACATTTCTTTAATTAAATACAATTATTTGACCCAATTTCCAATGATTTCTCGTCAGACGTTGTTAGAATTAGTTTCTGTGAGTTCTGCTGCCTTGAATGCCTCCAAGGCTTCTTTTTCCATTGCTCAAACGGCCTTTTGTGAGTATTACAAGACTTCTTCATTGACAAAACCATTAAGAGTTAATGATGAAATGTGGGAAGAATTATATCAAAAACGTGAAGAAATTCATAATAAACCAACAATTATCAAACATCATAAGGCAAAACATGGTCCTACAACCACCAAGAGACATTATTCAACGAAATCAAAACCAACACCTGAAATAGTTAAAAAAAATGAAGAAGAAAGGTATGCAGAGATGCCAACAACAAAACTTCAAAGATTATTCCATTATGGTCACTTAGCCACGTCTGTTGGTCTTAACGTTGCTAGTGATGGTATCAAGGCAGTTGCTTCTGGGAGGAGGCCTAAATCATTGAAACAATTGACATTATCAACAAAGAATGTTTCACTTCTTGGTGATAAATTACGTAGAATGAGAGGTGCAGCATTAAAAGTTGGACAAATGTTATCAATTCAAGATGAAAGTTTTTTACCAAATGAAATTTCAGGGATTTTAAAAACAGTTCAAAATCAAAGTTATTTTATGCCAAAGAGACAATTAAATAAAATTTTAATTAAAAATTTTGGTGAAAATTGGGAATCAAATTTTTTAGAATTTGAAATGATACCAATTGCATCTGCATCAATTTCACAAGTTCATAAAGCAGTTTTAAAAACAGGTGAAAAAGTTGCTGTTAAAATTCAATATCCTGGTGTTAAAGATTCAATTGATTCTGATATGGATAATTTATTAATGTTATTAACTGCATCAAGTTTATTACCAAAAGGTATGTTTGCAGAAAGTTCTATTGGTAATGCACGTATGGAATTGAAATGGGAATGTGATTTTAATAGAGAAGCTTCAAGTATTAAAAAATTTCAAAAATTTCTTAAAAATGATCCAGTTTTCAAAGTTCCAAAAGTTTATGATGAATTAACAAATGAAAATATAATAACAATGGATTTTTTAGAAGGTGAAGAAATCATAAATGGTAAATATTCACAAGAGGTTAATGATTGGTTAGGCTCAAATGTTTTAAAATTATGTCTTCGAGAAATTTCTGAATTTAAATTTATGCAAACAGATCCAAATTGGGCAAATTTTTTATATAATTCTAAAACAAAACAAATTGAATTATTAGATTTTGGTGCATCAAGAGAATATGGTGATGAATTTATTAAAAATTATGTAACTTGTTTAAACTATGCAGTTGAAAATAATTTTGAAAAAGTTAAAGAATATTCAAAAAAATTAGGATATTTAACAGGTTTAGAAACTGATGAAATGATTAATGCTCATGTTGAATCAGTTATTACATTAGGTGAACCATTCAGAGGTGATGTTTCTACATTATATGATTTTTCTAAACAAGATGTTACAACAAGAGTTAAATCTAAAATGGGATTAATGTTAAGAGAAAGATTAACACCACCACCAGAAGAAACATATTCATTACATAGAAAATTCAGTGGAGTTTTTTTACTTTGTACAAAATTAAAATCCAAAATTAAATGTTCAGAATTATTTAAAAATTATTTCAAACCATGAATAAGAGAAAATTTCTTGTATATAGAATAAATAATGATAATATGCTCTATTGTAAAATGTGCTGTGATTGGACCTTTTCCCTATTCCCCCTGTATTCCTGTATATGTGTGTGCTTAACTATGATATTTTGCCATATGACTTAACAATTGTTTTTCTTTACCAAAACTTTTTGAACAACAATTACATTTAAATTCCTTTTCATGAGTTTTTAAATGTTTTGTTAAATTTGAACTTTCACTAAATCTTTTACCACAACCAGGATATTTACAAACCAATGGTTTTTCACCAGTATGAATTCTAATATGAATTGATAAAGAACTTGAAGTTGCAAAATTTTTACCACAAATTTTACAAGTATATGGTTTTTCACCAGAATGAGTTCTCATATGTTGTTCAAGCATTGATTCAACTGCAAAAGAATGTTGACAAATTTCACATTTAAATGGTTTATAATGAGTATGAACGTGTAAATGTCTTATAATTTTTTGCTTTTGATTAAAAATTTTACCATTACGTGAACAATTTGACCAATTGCAAACGTATTGAGATTTACCTGAACCAATATGATTAGAAATTATATGATCAGTTAATTCCTTTGATGAGTTAAATTGTTGTGAACATTGTTGATTATTGGAATCAAGCCAATGACAAACTGTTTCTTCTTCTTGAATGATTCTTTTATTTGTTGGAGCTGGTGCTGCTGGTGTTGTTGGTGGTGGTGGTACTAAATTAACGTGTTGAGAATTAATATGATTAACTAATTCGAATAGATCTAAACTTTCAAAATCACAATCTTTCCATTCACATTTTGATTGAACATGTTGATGATTTTTTAAAAGTTCAATTTCACCATCACAATTATTTGTACCATGATGTAATAAATGATTTTCAAAAATATGATTTTGTAATTGAAATGAATTATCTAATGTAGTTAAACAATTATCCCATTCACATTTTGATTCTTGATTTTTAAAATTAAATTCAAAATTTATTAAATTTGAAGGTTCATCATCTTCTTGTTTAATTGATGACATATTATTTTTTTGTTTTTTAATACCATGATCATGAACTTGAATATGATGATGATGATGATTTATTGAATGATGAGAATGAGAATGATGTAGATGATGATGTAAAGGTTCATTATCTTCATCTCTTGATCTTTTATGATGATGATGATGATGATGATTTTGATAATCATTATGATGATTATGGGAATGAGCATGATCATTAATTAAATCATTTCCATCATCACAAATTTTACAATATAATTCATCAATATCACAAGAAGTATCTAAATCACATTTAATATCAATACATTCAGTATCAACTTTACATGAATCTAATAAAAATTTTGAATCATCATCTAAATGTTGAAAGATTGAATTTGATTCTTGATCACAATGTAATTCAGTACAATTTGGTAAATTTGGTATAAATGGAGCAGTTATTGAATTTTTTCTTTGTTGTTGTGATTGATGATTATTATCACAACAAATTTCAACAATTCTAGGTTTACAATTTTCATCTTCTTGACAAATAAGGGTATTATCTTGTAAAACGACATCATCTTTTGATTGTAAATGATCATGACAATTTAAGAATTCAAAATGATGACATTCACTTAAATCTTGTTCAATTGGTAATATTGAATCATCATTTGTATGAATATGACCATGAATATAGGTAAAGTTCTCAAAGTTATGAATATGGCCATGTATTCTACCATTATTAAGATCGTTATCCATTAGTAGTTGATTTAAAGTATGAGAATGATCATCCGTGCTTAAATTTTCAGAAGAACCAGATATTGAAGTAACAGTTGAAGTAACAGTTGTGGGCGTTGAATATAGCATATCATCTATTGAATATTTTGATAGATCAGATTGCATTTGAAGAACAGTAGAATCTTCTTCTTTGTTGGGTACTTGTTGTTGCATTTTTAAATTAATTTTAAATTTGAGTAAGATGGTTGTAATGGAAAGAAAATTTTGTTAGAGTTTGGTGATAATTGTACCTTGTAGGTTTTGACATATAAATGTGTGTATGGTTTGGTAATTTGAGTGATTATGTAATGGCTGCTGTACGTAAGCGGAGGACAAATATATCACGTAAGCATGCAATTATTTAACGGCCACAGATCCAGACTTCATGGCCAAGCTGGTTAAGGCGTGCGACTGTTAATCGCAAGATCGGCAGTTCAATCCTGCCTGAGGTCGATTTTTTTTTTGCATCCACTGCACACATTCATAAACAATCACAATCACAATAACAATAGAGCAAACAATCAATGGAATAATACAATACAATCAATACAATACAATATGAATGACCCTTATCTATGAGCAACCAAGCTGACTAAGCGGATCACAATCACATACAGATCACATACCACCAATACCATCAACATCAACATCAAAAATACCACCAATACAATACACTATACAATACACTATACACTATACTAAGAATAACAATAAGAATTTATCCACCGGCTCTTCCTATCAATTTAACCGCTGTGTTTGCCGTCTTAATGAAACGTCGGTTTGTTGCACCCGCCGGCAATGACGTCATCACGTTCTCTTACTATATAAATACCCATTATTTTCCCTCTATTCTAGCTTTAACAACAATTACAACAATGACAACTACTACTATCCAACAAAGAAAAGATAAAACTATAAAGACCGTGTGTGTCTTCTGCGGCTCTTCATTTGGCAACAACGACCAATTCGCTAAAAATGCTGAAGAATTAGGATCCACTATTGCCTATAAAGACTGGGGGTTAGTCTACGGTGGTGGTACTACTGGTTTAATGGGTGCTGTTGCTAAATCCTGTTACGACAACGGTGGTTACGTCCACGGTGTTATCCCTTCCGCTCTAGTCTCAAAAGAACGTTCTGTTGACACTTTTAACGAAGAATTGAAGAAATCAATCGACAATCACAATGGTGTCACTCCAATCAGTGATGGTTATGGTAAAACAACTATTGTTCCTGACATGCATACTAGAAAACAACTAATGGGTGAAGAAGCCTCTGCTTTCATTGCCTTACCTGGTGGGTATGGTACTTTGGAAGAAATTATGGAAGTCATCACTTGGTCTCAATTAGGTATCCATTCAAAACCAATCATCTTCTTCAACATGGATGGCTTCTACGATGAATTACTTCAATTCATTAAAAGTTCTGTTTCAAAAGGTTTCATCTCTGCTAAAAACAGTGAAATTATCAAAGTTGGTACCACTTCACAAGAAGTTTTACAATTAATCGAAGAATACGTTGCTCCTGATGGCCGTTTCAACCTCAAATGGGAAGCACGCTAGCATTACACCCACTACACTATATTAATATTACAGATACAGGAGATCATTTGCACTAATATAAATTAATTTTCACTATTACTGTAGTTTGCTTATCTGTCTGCCATTTCCACCCGTGCACCATCTGAAATTTTCCCGCGAACCGTTTTTCGTTGTTGCGATTTTCATCGGTTTTTTTTCTTAAATAAACAAAAAAATTATATCACAAATTTCACTTTATAAAATCCCCTTAAAAACATTTAGTACATAAAATGTATTATCAAGGAGATTCTTCTCAACCAACGAGATTGCCTTCTCTGGCCTCTCTCCATCCTTTACCACAACAACAGCAACAATCTCCCTCTTCAAATTACTACGTTGAAAAGGATACTTCTCAACCAACAACTTTAAGAAGAGGTCCTTGGTCTTTAGAAGAAGATAAAAAATTAATGGATGCAATCAATATCTTTGGTCCTTCCAATTGGGTAAGAATCTCTCAAAACTTGGGTTCAAGAACTCCAAAACAATGTCGTGAAAGATATCATCAAAATTTAAAACCAAGTTTAAATAGAAATCCAATAACTCCAGAAGAAGGTGCTTTAATTGAAGAATTAGTTTTAAAACATGGTAAAAGATGGGCGGAAATCGCAAGACATTTAAACGGCAGGTCCGATAATGCAATTAAAAATTGGTGGAATGGTGGTGCAAATAGACGAAGAAGAGCTTCAACTCAAGCAATTTTAGATCCAAATCCAAATTCAATTCAAGGTGAACCTTCTTCCAATCAAGGACATTTTAAAACTCCAAGTTTTAATACTTCAATGTTTTCTAATTATGGAACAGGTGGTCCAAAACAAACTCCATTACCACCAACTCATATTGATCATTTACAACCTGCTTTAATTCCACATAATCAATCAAGATCTTCAAGTATAACTCAAGAAATGTTTCAACATCATCATGGTGTTAAAAGATTATTAGAAGAACAATATCCAATGAGAAGACATTCAACTCATACAATCTTAACTTCAACTGCTGGTTCAACTTCTCCCTTTTCAACAACTTATTCACGTCATGGTGGTGATTCTTCAAGAAATTCTTCAATTTCAATAGATTATAACTTACATTCAAATTCAAACTCAAGAAGATCTTCTTTAATACCTGATATGTATCCATCAAATGCAAAAAGAAGAAATTCTCAATCTTCTGTTAATTATCTATCTCCAAATTTTGGTTCTCATAGAAATTCAATTAATATACCAAGTTTAACTCCATTAACTTCTGCTTTCCCACCTTCAGAAAATTCTGCACCTCCTCCTCAACCATCTTCAAATTTATTTAAAGCAAATTTTGATTTTAGTAAAAAACAAGAATCAACTTTCATAAATCCTGATTATAAAAAAAATCAAGAACCTGAACCAATTAAAAAAGATGAAGAAGAACCAAAGACTGTTATGAACATTTCAAACTTGTTATCATAATCCTCCCCGCTTACACCTCCCCCACTTCCTGTTTTTACCCACAATTAGGGCATACATTCTTTGAAAGAATGTGTTTTTTTTATTGTTAATACGTTTGATACGTATTTCCCTCCATTGATGTTGTTAATTTTTTATTGTAAAAACTCTAAAACCAAAAAAATAAAATATAAAGATTCAAAAAGACTTAAAAAATTCATAAATATTACTTTTTTGTATTACAATCCTTTAATTCTAATAAAGATTCATGTTTTTTTTTTTCTACAACACATAAACGATTGTAACTATAGGAAAAAAACCGGTACATTATCAACACATTAGATCTGAGACATGATGATCATCATGCATTTTCATTGTAAAATTACATCAACGTTGGGGCCAGCATGCCAAATTCCAATGGTTTTTACTCATTGCGCTTAAGGGGATGTGGACTCCGAAAGCAATCTACACATCTATCATCTCGTACGTAAGGGTTACTACGTAGTTGGTCAAGGTATTAATTATTATTTTATTCAAATTTCCACATTATTGGATCGAAAAAAATGTAATCAAATGGATTTAAATCTTCATCGTTTCTTCTGCTTTCTTTAAGGAATTCCAACATTGAAATTTCTTCATCATCATCTTTTGTTTCTGTATCTGTAGTTGTAATTTCTGGGAATTCTAATTCTTCAAATTTTGTAATCTCTCTTGGTCGTAGTGGATTTTTAATTATATTTAAATCAATAATTGGTTTAAATTCAAAATCAATTGAAATTGGTGTATCTATTGATAATTTCTTCATTTCTTCATTTTCAAAAATTGATTCTTCACTAGATATTGAAACGTTTGATTTCCTCTTTTGTTCAATTGTCAATGGTGGGAATTTATATAATGATAATTGTTCAATGACTGATCTGTCAGGCTTGATATATCTTCTTCTGTTCATTGGTAATGATGGTTCATAAAATGTCATTGTTTTCCTCTGGATAAACATTTAAACATTGAAACTCTAGTGATATTATTGACTTTATATATTTGAAACAAATTTTTTAATTCTTCTCTTTTAATTTATATGCAATCAGATGTAGAATTACCCAAGATTGAAATTATTTTTATAGTAAATCATACACTCTTGTAAGTGGGCCCAGTGGGTTTCCATATTTTTTTTTTAATTCAGAATGCATGATGAGTTAATTCCCAAGATTCTATAGTTACAAATATTATAGATTTCATGAATTTAAATGTATTAATATGTTAATTAAATTAAGTATTCGTACCAAACTTTCTTTTCAGGTTTTTTAATAGTGTGCTTGAATTCACATGTAGAACTTATTCATGTATGCAATTTACGAGATTAAAACCAATCAATCTCTGCCCCTTTCACACTACACTTAATCCCTCCCCATATCTTAAACGATTAAATAATAAAAAAACCGTTTTATTTTCCTTCTATTGTAAATCATACTTTCAAAACTCTAACATCATCATTAAATCACCAGTCTAATATCCAAACGGATCAATTAATAATTAATGAAAACTTTTCAACAATAACCACTTCACATACTTCCCCTCTATATAGTTCCACCATCCTAACCGAGAAATCCACTCACCTGCTGGCCCCTACCATCTAGACTCTCAAACAAAAATTTCAAAGCCCTTCAAAAATCAGTTTTTAACTCATTTGACATATTCATACACATACGAAAAAAACACACATTACTCCAACATGAAATACTTCTATTATTAATCTAATCAATGCCGTGGAATTCATCCTAAACAAATGACATAAACTTTTTTTACATCTTCTGACTTCTTAATTATCCTCCCCATGGGATTCATCATGTGGCACTAGTTTTTTTCTCTCTCACCCTTTCATGTCTCATAAAAGATCTTCGTTTTTAGTTTCTTTTGACAGGTACTAAAACAAGTATTTTCTTGTTGTATTTGGCCCAACATAAGAATATAATGTTCTAGAAGATTTTTACGAACCTCTTGTCTTGTCAAATTTTTTAGGAAACACCATTTAATGTAATTTAATGCATGTAAATATTTAATTGGCAAATTGTATCACTAGATTGCTCAAAATGGTAAAAAAGAGAGCTTGACACAAAAATTGTTAAATTACATGCATTGACAAGAAAAAATTGGTCCAAAAGACTCCAAATATTGTAGTCCTATAATGAATTAAGTTTAATAATGACCATAATTACGAACTTAGTTTTATAACTTTTTTAAACTAATGTATATTTTATATACTATAATGCACTAATCAATGTCTAAACCCTAAAACAAACAACAAACAAACAAACAAACTTTTCTATAATAAAATATTTTTATTAATTGAAACGAAACAATTAATAAAAACAACTATATATTTTACCCAATTAAAATCAAAATCAAAAATAACTTGAAAATAAACCAAAATTGAAATTTTAATAAAAAAAAAAACCAAAAAACAAATAGAAAAGGTAAGTTTGTTAATAAAACCCAACTAAATTAAGAAAAAATGAAAAAAAAAAAAATTAAAGTAAATCATTTCTTTTTTTCTTTTTTCTCTTCCTTTTTATCTTGTATAATATTTAAATACCCAAAAATCACAAATGTATAAATTAATAAAACTTTTCCAACACCAAAAATCAAAACTTTAAAAAGAGTAATAATTCAAAAATAAAAATTAAATATTAAATAAACTCTTTCCACATTTCTTAATAATAGAAAAGATTAAATGAAAAAACAAGAAAGCAAAAAAAATGCTTTCAAAAAATATGAATATTTAAATGAAAAAACACAATTGTAATAATATAAAAAAAAACCAACCTATCATATTTATGATTGAGACATTTGACCACTGTGCAATAAAATAAATGATTTTCTAGCTAAATATAGCTAAAATAATAATAATAATGAAATCAAACTAATAATAATAATAAAAAAACTCAAACAACAAAAAACATTAAAGTTTTATGTTTACCACCATGAGTTGTTGTTTGATGAAGTTGAAGCTGAAGATGAGAAACCACCAGTTGAACGTTGGTTACCATAAGAGTTACCATAAGAACTGTTACCATAAGAATTACCAAATGAACCTTGTTGAGAACCTTGAGAACTACCAAATGAATTGTTTGAACGACGTAAATCTCTAGTGTTACTGTTACGGTTTGAACCACCACGACCACCACGACCTCTACCACCATAAGAAGATTCTTTGGCAATTGAAGTTAAAAATTGTGGAACTTCTTGATTAGCTTCTGATAAAATTTCAACAAATTCTTTAACAATATTTTTATTGTTTCTATTGAAGAAAGCAGTTGCAACACCGGTATTACCAGCACGACCAGTACGACCAATACGATGAACATAATCATCAATATCAGATGGTAAATCATAGTTAATAACATGTGTAACGTTTGGAATATCTAAACCTCTAGCAGCAACGGCAGTAGCAACTAAGATTGGAGCTCTACCAGATCTAAAATATTCTAAAGCACGTTCACGTTCATTTTGAGAACGATCACCATGAATTGAAGTTGCTGGGAAGTTTTGACCAATAAGGAAATCAGATAAATAATCAGCCATTCTTTTAGTTTCAACAAAGATTAAAGTTAAACCATTTTCATCAGCAGATAAAATATCTAATAAAACTGATTTTTTTTCATTATCTTCAACATAAATAACTTTTTGAGTAATATTTTCAGAAGTTGAACCAACTTTACCAACAGATAAAAAGATGTAATCTTTTAAGAAATCACGAGCTAAATGTTGAATATCAGCTGGGAAAGTTGCAGAAAACATAAGAGTTTGACGATCATTAACTTGTGGCATATCACAATCTTGAACAATATGTCTAATTTGTGGTTCAAAACCCATATCTAACATTCTATCAGCTTCATCTAAAACTAAATATTTAATGTTTTTTAAAGAAATAACACCACGTTCTAATAAATCATTTAAACGACCTGGAGTAGCAACTAATAAATCACAACCTCTTTCAATATCTCTAATTTGAGAACCAATATCAGAACCACCATAAACAACGGTTGGTCTAACCCAAGATCTATAAGTGAATTTTTTAGCTTCTTCATAAATTTGAGAAACTAATTCTCTTGTTGGAGCTAAAACTAAAGCAGTTGGATAACCTTTTCTTCTTGAGAATTGAGAAGTAGCTTCTGGGATTGGAGATGGACCATTTAAGAAAGATTCAGATAAGATTGGGAATAAGAAACCACCAGTTTTACCAGAACCAGTTTGAGCACAAGCCATTAAATCTCTACCAGCAGCAACGATTGGAACAGAGTATTTTTGAACTGGAGTTGGTTTAGTGAATCTAGCACATTTAATGTTTTCTAATAATAATTCTTCTAATGGAGGAGAAGTGAAGGTTGAGATTGGTTCTGGAACACCTTCACCAGAAGCTTCAACTGGGATTTCATCATAGTTATCAAAATTAATACCAGAAGATTGGAATTTAGCGTCATCAGCTTCACCAAATAATTCTTTTTCAGCAGCTGGATTCTTTGGAGCTGGGATATGTTTACCATCAACGAATTTACCTTGACCTTTAGATGGACCACGAGCATTGTTACCAAAGCCTCTGTTACCACCAAAACCACTTCTGTTGTTGTTTCTACGGCCATAACCAAAGCTGCTACCACCATTACCGTAACCATTACCGTAACCAGAATTGTTGTAACCAGAATTATAACCAGAATTGTAGCCAGAATTGTTGTTGTTGTAGCCAGAGTTGTAACCACTGTCGTTTCTGATATCACCTTGAGGTCTGTTTCTAACGTGAGGAGGAACGTAGGAGGAGGAACGGCCACCTGAAGAAGCGTCCTGTTGTTGTTGTTGTTGTTGTTGTTGCTGAGCACCGTTGATGCTCAAGTTTTGCAAACCATTTGAAAGTTGTTCAGCCATTGTTAAACTTTTTTCTTGTTGTTTATTTGCCTCTTTTCTTTCTCTTAAAATTTTTTTTTGTTTCTTTTCGAAAAATTTTCCAGAAAAGACTGCGAAATATTTCTAATTGGGTATATTTCCTGATTCAGAAACCCGAGGAACCGATGAGTCCTCGGAAGTAAAAAAGAGAGAGAGAGAGAGGAGAAATGACGTCATTGACACAAATACGAAAATTTCACTTGCATTTTTGTCTCAATGAGAAGAATAAAATTACTAAAATTAATTTAAATAATTGAGAAGATTTATTGTAAATTTCTGTTTTAATCTATAAAATCTAATTATGGATCAATATTATTTCTGTTCTTGGTAAAATGTCACACTTTGAACAGAATATTTTTAACCTTGTAATATGTTATCAATAGATTGGTCCCTGGACAGAAATCATTCAATACCTTAACTATAAATACTGACATGTCGTCCATAATTCTTGCTATCTTCTCTTTTTGCAACCAACTATTATAAAATGTCAAGTAGTAGAGAAACTATTAACAAAGCATCTAGTATTGAGATGCAATCTTTTACAAAGGATGAAACTAAATTAGTTTCTGAAAACTCTAATTTAAACTCCTTCGAAAATGGTGATATTTACAACGTTCAAAAACCACAACTAACAGGAGCAAAAAAATTTATTGATTCATTTAGAAGAAAAGATGAATCTGAAAACTATACAAATGATCTTGAAGGTCAAACTAAAAAGGATGAAGGTGGTCTTAAAGGTCGTCATGTTGCTTTAATTGCAATGGCAAGTGGGTTAGGTACAGGTTTATTAGTTGGTAACGGTAAAGCCTTAAGTCAAGGTGGTCCATTAGCCTTAATTATTTCTTACATCGTTATTGGTTCAATGTTATTCTGTACAATTTTAGCTGCTGGTGAATTAGCAGTTTCTTATTCTTCAATGGCTGGTGGGTTTAATGCCTATTGTGCAAAATTAGTTGATAGATCTTTAGGTTTTGCAGTTGCTTGGAATTATGCAATTAATTGGTTTACAGTTTTACCATTAGAAATGGTTACTGCTTCAATGACAATTAAATTTTGGAATAAATCAATTAATGCTGATGTTTTTGTTGCAATTTTTTTCACTTTAATCGTTTGTATTAATTTATTTGGTGCAAAAGGTTATGGTGAAGCTGAATTTTGGTTTAATACTGCAAAAGTTTTAATGTTGATTGGATTCATCATTTTGGGTTTAATCATTGATACTGGTCTTGTAGGTGATGCTGGTTATATTGGTGCAAGATATTTAAGAGATCCAGGTTTATTAGCAAATGGATTCAAAGGTGTTTGTACATGTTTTATCACTTCTGCTTTCTCTTTAGGTGGCACTGAATTTATGGCATTAACAGCTGCTGATCAAAAACATCCAAGAAAGGCAATTCCAACTGCAACAAAACAAGTTTTATATAGAATTGTTTTTATCTTTTTATTATCAATTATCATTGTTTGTTTATTAGTTCCATATAATTCACCAGATTTATTTGGTTCTGAAGCTGCAAATGCTGCACCAGTTTCTCCATATGTCATTGCCATTGAAACTTATGGTATCAAAGTTGTTCCAAGTATTATCAATGCAGTTATTTTAATTGCTGTTTTATCAGTTGGTAATTCTGCTTTATATTCATCATCAAGAACATTTTTTGCATTAGCACAACAAGGTTTCGCACCAAAATGGTTTGATTATACAGATAAAGCAGGCAGACCAATTCGTGCTATGTTAGTTTCAATCATTTGTGGTTTATTTAGTTTTATTGCAGCATATGATGATCAAGAATCAATTTTTGTTTGGTTATTATCATTATCAGGTTTATCAACATTGTTTACATGGACAACTATTTGTATCAGTCATGTTAGATTCAGAGCTGGTATGAAAGCACAAGGTAAAAATTTGGCTGAATTAGGTTATAAATCATTTGGTGGTTCATATGCTTCATATTATGCAATCATTGTTAATGTTTTAATTATTATTGCACAATTTTGGATTGCTTTATTCCCAGTTAATGAAGATGGTAAAGCAAGTGTTGTTAATTTTTTTCAAAATTATTTAGGTATGTTTTCATTTGTTTTATTTTATTTTGGTCATAAAATTTATACATTTATTAAAAATAGAGGTGAATTTGTTTATTTTTGTTATAATGCTGATGAAATTGATCTTGATACTGATAGAAAATTCTTTGATCCAGATGCTTTAGAATTAGAAAACATTGAAGATCGTGAAAAATTAAGAAATGGTCCTTTCTACAAAAGAATTCTTGATATCTTCTGTTAATCCTTTTTGCATGTTGATTTTTACTTTCCTTTTTTAAAATGCATTTTGATTTAATGCCCCAATCTCTTCTTGAATAAAAGATATCATTTATAAAACATTTGTAGTGCTACAAGAAGTTTAAATAAAATAATACATTGGTCATTAATTGAGCTTTATATACAAAATAAAAGTTCATTTGTTTTGTTTTTGTTTAAATCATTAAGGTGGTTTATTCTTCTTCTGAAGATTCTGAACTAACATCATCATCAGATTCATCAGATTCTATAGTACTTCCAAAATTATTTGGTTCTTCAAACATTTGAAGTTTTTGCTTTAAATTTTCAATTTGTCTTGATTGTTCAGCTTCTGATAAATTTTTAGATTTTTTACTCTTTTTAACACCATTTAATGATGATGAAGAACGTTTTAATGAATTTGAAGAAGAAGATTTCTTTTTAACAACTAAATTATATAATTTTAATAAAGTTGCATTATCTAATTGATCCATATCTAATTCAATTTCTTCACCATTTTGATTATTCAGATTCAAACTTTCACTAATGATTGCTAATACTTGATTCAATTTCTTTTCTGGTAATTCATTTATACGTTCACTTAAATCTTTCTTCATATCATAAGTAATTGCAGTTGAAACATCACTTCTTCTTCTTCTCTTTTTAACTTTTTTAGTCTTCTTTTTAGAAGATCTTTCTCTTCTAATTTTATCCAATTCTTCCTTTTTCAATTTTGCTAATT
The DNA here is from genome assembly GCA_030557985.1 of Millerago ficus. NCBI lineage: Eukaryota > Fungi > Ascomycota > Saccharomycetes > Phaffomycetales > Phaffomycetaceae > Millerago > Millerago ficus. The sequence continues at coordinate 29,037 of JANIJP010000029.1, read as the reverse complement.
GTTGTTTCATTCTTTCTAATTGATCTTCCAAGAATTGAATTGCAGGATTTGTTATTAAACTTTCATCAATAGTTTCAATTTCAGATTCTTCATCAGTTGTATATTCTTCTTCAGATTGATTTGGAGTTAATGGAGTTTGAGGTCTATCAACCCATTTTTTATCAAAAATTGCTTCAAGTCTATGACCCATCATATTAACAGCAGTACCTTCTGGATTAAAAGTATAACAATTTTGGAAAACTAAACGAATATCATGTTCAAATTGATCAGCATTTTCATATTGATTATTATTTAATTTATTTTGAATAGTTGAAAAATCCATTGGTTCTTTAATATAATCAAAATAAGTTGGACAATTCAAAGCAACTGGATCAACCGGTTCTAAGAATGGATAATTAAAAGATTCATATTTTTTTGAAGCTAATTCTTTTAAAATTTGTTGAGAAAATCTTAATTCAGCAACAAATTTTTTTTTTCTTGGTCTAATATCATATGGCATATCTTTTGGTTTTGGAGGATGAATTTCTCTTTTTGGACGACCATTTGCAGCTGTTGTTGAATCTCTTCTAATAGTTGGTACACCTTCGGAGTTTAATTCACCTTGAGTTGGAGTTGGTTTTCTTCTTCCAGTTGCAGTTGCCTTATTGTTATTAATTGGAGGTTCTTTACCTGGCATGTTCAACATGTGTTTTTCAAAACTTGCTTGAATATTTCTACCCATTTGAGCAATTGCACTATCAACACCATTAAATTTAGCACAATTAGCAACAATCAAATTAAAATCATCTATAAAAGTGGAAACTTGATCATAAGCATTGACTGTTAGTTTTTTTTCAATTGTACTTAAATCCATTGGTCTTGGAATAAAATTATAGTATAATGGGATGTTTAATTTAACTGTATCAACAGGTAATAAAAAAGGTTTAGCATCCTTCATTCTCTTAATTATTTTCAATATCTTGATAGCGTATTGTTGTTGATGTTTTGGTAACGGATCAGCAGGCAAGTTGTCCATATCCGGTTCTGCAGGAGGCTTTGGAGCCGGGGTCATTTGTGAGTAATCTGGCTTAACAATTGTTTCCTGAACCTGTTTAACCTCTTCTTCTTTAATATCTTCCACAACATTTTCTTCAGACGCGTCAGTTTTAGCCCGTTTTGGCTCAGAATCATCCAGTTTTTCGTCTAGATCATGTTTAGCAACCGGCGAAGGGATTGGCGGCGTAACAGGCTGAGCGCTGTGATTCAATTCAGCAGTTTTCACCTCAACTGGACTAATTTCCATGTCAATTACGTAAATTTTCGCTTTTTCGCTGTATGAAAAACAAAAATAAAAAAAGGGAAAAAAGTGCAATTTAAATACAAAAAAAAAAAAAAAAATTTTGTCGGTGGCGAAAAACTACAGTTACCATGACAACAACTAAAACAACTATATATAAATTTTCGCGATTTTATAAATGAATTGTTAGTAAATCATTATAAGAAAATTGTTTGTTGCAAGTTGGACATTTTCTCATTCTTGCATCTAATCTCTCTTTTGTACAATTTTCACAGAATACATGACCACATTGTGTTATTGCTGTGTTTTTCCAGTTTTTGGAGCAAAGAGAACAGTATATTAATGATCTGTATTGCTCTAATTCTTCAGAGTTTAATGCTTCTGAAGTCTGTGATTTGTATCTGTCGAGTTGTTTTGTTAAGGACTCGTTTTGTGATGTGAGTCTTTGATTGGCAAGTTTGAGTGATGTTTCTGAAGTGGTGAGGTCTGATTGTTCTTTAGTAATTGTTTCATTCTTCTTCTGTAATGTCTCGAGTTTAATAGCACTTTCTTTTGCTTTCAACTCTAATGAACTTGTCTTTTTCACTAATTGATCAATTTCCTTTTGTTTTAAATCAATTAGTTTATTAGAATTATTCAAATTATTTGTAAGAACATCAATCTCCTCCTGGGAAACACTTTTCAATTCTTGTAAATTACTTAATTTTTGTTCATAATTCTTATTTAAATCTTTTAAATTCTTTAATTCTAAAAGAATTGAATCTTTTGATCTCATTGCTGCAAAATATTTTTGATCTGCTTTTTGTTTTTCAATTTTAAATTTATTTAATGTTTGTTCTGATTCTAAAACACTAACAATTTTTTTAAAATTAACTGCATTAATTGATTTAAATGCATTTTCTAAACTTTGAACTTCTTGTGTTAAAACTGAATTTTTTTTTTGTAATGATTCAACATTATTATCTTCAACTTCACTTGGTTTAACTTCTTTATTTAATGATTCTATTATACCATTTTGTTCATTCAAAATTTCTTTTAACTCTGTAATTATACTTGATTGAGATTTTTCAGATTCTAAAATTGAAATCTTTGTTAATAATTCATCTCTTGAAGTTCTAATTCTAACTAAATCTTTTTCTAAAATTTCAAAATTTTTTAAAAATTTATCCTTTTCAATATTAAAATTCTCATTAAATAAATTTTTTAATTGATTTGAATTTTTTTCTAAAGTTTGATAATTTTCTAATAATGAGTCATATTTAAATGATTGTTCTGTATGTTGATTTTTTAATAATTCATAATCTTTAAAGATTTGTTGATATTCAATTGATGATTTAATATCTTGAACGTTTAATCCTTGATTTTTAGAAACTTTACTTAATTCTTCTTGTAATTGTTTTAATTTATTCAATTGATCAGTAATGATATCTTCTTGTGCTTTAATAAATGTCTTTTGTTGATTGATTTCTAAATTTAAAGATTCAAGTTTATTATCATCTTTAACATCTTCGGTCTTAACATCTTTATCTTCAGTTTCATTAGTCGTTTTAATCTCATTAATTCTTTTGATTGTCAAGCTATCTATTCTATCATTGCTCTTCAAAAGTTCCAAATATTTAACATTTAAATCTTTATAGTTATTATTCAAAGTTTCATTTTTTAAAGTTAAATCCTTTTTAATTAAATTTAATTCATTATTAGATTTATTCAACTCAATTAAACTTTTAGAAACATCACTTGGTAAATTACTTGTTAGTTGTGATAACAATTGGTTTAATAACTCTCTTTTAGATTCTAAATTCTTATTAAATTCATCTTCACTTAAAGTTAATTCACCTTTAACTAAAATATCAAAACTATCACCAGGTTTATCCAATAAATCCTGCAAATAAGTAACCACTTGGTCAACCCATGAGTTCAGCAGCACCAATCTAGCCCTGTATGTGTCATACTGTTTAGAAAACTCTCTAACTTCTTTCTCCAGTATCCCAGTCTTTGCTTTATATTGTGATAACTGTCTATAAATGGCTTCTTTTTGAAAGTAAACAACGTCCCTTTGAGTCAAAGGTCCAGACTCTGACAACTCGTCCAATTTCTGACGCTTACTGGAATTATCTTCAGCATCAATAGGTCTTTTATCTGACATTTTTGACAATTTTGGTTATTGTTTATAAAGTTTTTGTTATGAAATTTGCTGAAAATTTGTTGAAATTATAAAAAAAAAAGTCAATTCCGACCACTTCCGACTTACATCACGTGAATATCACGTGACACACAAGAAAAAGAGAATAAATTACGTAAATAAATAATTTCTATTTAAAACAAAAATCCTTTTTAAATTCATTTTTTTTTTAAGAAATTATACATCCTCATTAAATTTCAATTCATTTTTACCTTTTTTTGTTATTATTATTATTCATTATTATTCATAAAATTTGTTTTTAATTAAACAATTTGAATTCAATTCTTATAGAGTTTTTTTTTATTCATCAATTAAGCAACCTTCAAATACACCTATTTTTAAACATTCTTTTTTTTTAAAATTCAATTCATTTTTGCATTTAATTCATATTGGTACAATATTTATCAAATTTATTTCAAATTTCAATTCATTTTCATTCATTTAATTTTCTTGTTTAATCAAAAATCAATCCGGCATCAATGGAATATCCATCTAGACCGAATGTTGACAATTCATCAGAAATATTTGATTCAATGATTAATTTAAAACAAGATCATGTTTTAAAATGTCAAGAATTAATTAATTTATACAAGGATTTATCATTAAATTTAAACAAGTATAATAATAAATCAAGTTTAACATCAAAATGTAATTTGTTAAGATTATCACTATTAACATTTTTAAGATCTGATACTCAATTATTATTACCACCAAATTTAAATTCATTTAATTTAGAAAAAATTGAAATAATTTTAAATTGTATTAATGAAGGTGTTTTAATTTTTACAAAAATTTGGATTTCATTAATATCTGAATTATTTAAAAATTGGTCATTAATTTCATTTGTTGATAAAACTTGTTATTTAGAATGTATTTCAAGATTAATTTCAAGAAATGAATGGATTCATTTTCAAAATAAAGAAATTTTTAAAGATTTATTAATAATTACATTAAATTTAATTTTTAAAAAATTATTTAATTTAAAAATTTTATCAATTAATTTAAATGCCTTTATTGGTAAAGTTTTCACATTTGCATTTTTTTATTTACCAAATTTTAGTGAAATTTTACTATTTTCATTATTTATTAAAAATCGTTCAATTAATGAATTTGAATTTTTTAATAATAATAAAGAAATAATTAACTCAAATTATCCAATTCATTTAATTAATTTAATTAATTATAAAGGTGATTATATTAATTTTGAAGATCATTTAAATAAAAATTGTATGTTTTTACCAAAATTTACAAGATTTACAATTCAATCAATTGATGAAGAATTTGAAATAAATGAATCAATTGAAGATAATGATGAATTAATAATTGATTTAAAAGATTCAAATTGGGTTAAACATTGGGCAGGTTTTGATAGTGATATTTTTAAAAGTTTTTTAAATCATTATTTAGAAATTTGTTCTTATTATCAAAATAATGAAGAAGATGAAGATGTTATTAATTTTATTAAAAATCAACCTGGTGGTATATTAATTTATTTACATCAATTTGAAATTTTTGATTCAAATTTTAAAATGTTAAAGAATTTTAAAAAATTTCAATTTAAAGAAAATAATAATAATTCAACAAATATTAATAATGAAATGGTTGCATTTTATTCAATAAAGAATAATTTAAATAAAAATTATCAAATTTATTTATCAAATATTTCATTTTTAAAATTTTTTAAAATTTTAGAAAATTTAATTTATTCATCAAATTTTATTAATATTAAATTAATTATTAAATATTTTGAAACAATTTTATTATTTAAAGCTCAATTTATTTCAAGTTTTAATTCTGAAGATTGTGAAATTATTTATGATATTTTTTTTGAATTTTGTTTAAAATTAAATAATAATTCTAAAAAACCAATTTATTCAAAATCTGCTGGTAAATTTATATCAAATAATGATTTATTAATTAATATTAATTGGGAATTTTGGATAATTGGATTAATTAATATGATTAACACCAAAAATATGATTTGTATTATTAAATCAATTTCATCAATTTTTAATTTATGGGAAATAATACCAATTAATTTTTATTTAAATGTTTCAAAATTTGATTTTTTTTATAATGAAAATTTAATATTAAAATCAAATGAAATTGGTTGGATTTTAAATAGAAATTATTCTTTAATTTTTAATTTATCAATGTTTTTAATAAGTGATAAAATTTGGGAAAATTTATTTATTCATTGGCAACCATTAATTAGACATTTTTATTTTAGATTAATTATATTTAAATTTTTAAAATTAAATAAAAATTTTGAAATTAATAAAATAATTAAATTAAATTTAAATAAAACTTTTAATATTTTTATTAAAAATTTAAATTTAAATAAAGATATTAATTTAAATTTATTAAATTTTGAAATTTTACCATCAATGCCAATTTTTAATAAAAAATTAATAATTACTTATAATATTAATGATTCAATTTCACTATCACAACCTGAATTACCAAAAACTTCATCAACTTCATCCTTACCAAAAAGAAACAAATCTTATATTAATATTTTGGAATCAAATAATTTAAAAAACAGTAAATCAAGTTCAAATATTCCAACTTTAATTTCAACTAAAAAAGTTTATTCATTTGATATATTTGATGATGCAACTTATTCATCATCATTATCAACTCCATCAGTTTCAACTCCATCATCATTAAATTTAAATAGATCACCAATATTAAAACAAGATCAATCAAACAATTCAGAAATAATTTCAAGATCATCATCATCATCAACATTAAAAAAATCATCATCAAATATAATTTCATCAACTTTAAATTTTTTTAAAAAAGTTAATGAATCAATTGAATTACCAACAATCATTAACAATACACCACCATCAACACCACCAATGAATCACAACAAGACTTTTGATGTCATTTCTACTACACCTGACAGTATTGTTAATAAATCACCATTATTATCATTACCAAAATCTAGAACTAGACAATTATCTTCATCCTCTTCTAGCAGAGTATCATCAACGACATCATTAACATCAATAGTTTCACAAAATTCACAAACATCAACCACATCAACGACAACATCACCATTTGTTTATTCAATGGATTTAATTCCATCACCACCTGAATTAAATTTAAAAATTCCACCATCAAAAACATTTAAATATAAATATCAATTAATTTTTTCAAATGAATCATTTCAATTTAAATTTTTTAATAATAAATTAAAAGATAACAATGATAAAAGTTTTTTTAACATTAATGAAATTATTAACAATGAAATTAATTTACCAATACCAAAAATGCCAAAAATTTCAATTGGGATTGGAATTTTACAATATGATGCAGAAACTGAAGAAATTGAAGAAGATGAAGAAAATTCAAATCTTTATTCATCAATAAACACTGATAAAAATTGGTTAATTTATGGTAAAGTTTTAAATGAATGGAATTCAACAATTGATGAATTTGAAAAATTTCAAATAATTTTAAAAAATGATGAAAAATTTGAAATTAATAACGATTTTTATAAATGGTTTAAAGATCCAATGTTAACTTGTGAATTACCACCAATTAAAAGTATATTTAATGATAGATAGCATTTATACACGAATTATTTTATGACGACTCTAATTTAATTATTGTAGGTTTTATAAATTCATTATCAATTTCATCATCATCATCAATTTCTTGATCAATTTCTTGATTCATTTCATTAGAAATATCAATCCAACCAATCAATCCAATAGTTAAGATCAATACTATTGTTGAAGTTAACCATAATGATAAAATACCAAATATATAACTTAATATTCTATAATGGAATAAATAATATTTTAAACCTTTCCAAGCAGTATTAATAACGATTTCTGAAGTTGATGGATCAATGACGATGTTTTCATTATTAAATTCTAACAGGATATTAAATCCATTATCAAAGAATTTTTTATTTTGTTGATTAATATAATCATTAAATTTTAAATCTTTAAACAAATTTAAAGTGTATAAAGATTCATAATTTTTAGGTAAATAATTATTTAAAATTGGTGGTAAAAACCAAGAAATAAAAGGTGGTAAATAATCAATAACTTTAGATTTTGGTGGTTGATCACAATTTAAAACCATTGTATTCATTGATGAAACTAAAACTTGTTTATTTAATAATTGATGAATATTATTTGATATTGGCCATATGTTAAATTTTTTATGAATATAAGGTTTGATTCCATATGGACTTAATTGATCAACTAAATGATTTGAAATTATTGAAATTTTATACATTATTGGTTGATAATTGTATAAATTTTGTTTACAATAAGCATCAAATTGTAAATGGAAATCATAATGTAAATTAAAATCAAAAGTTTTAAAAGTTTCTTCATTAAAAGGTTTATTGTTTGGTTGATTTGCATATAGTGGATCTAAAGAGTTGCCAATGATGACAAATGGAGGAATATTATCAAAATCATAGTTTAAAACGTAGTTTGATAAAGGCAGATGTATTGTTGGAGTTGGTATTAGCTGGTTGTATAGATAGTTGAAGGAGAGGAACGAGGCAGGCAGAAGGACTCCCAGAGACACTAGCAATAACACAGTGGAGATGAGCAGCACTCTGAGTGTGAGAAGGGGCACTCTGATGTCGATGACCATTGTTACTGATGAAACTTAAGGACTGTACATTTGAATATTTGAATATCAGAATCTTATATAAGCAGAAATAAGAAAAGTGCAAATCACGTGCCTTCCACGTGACCAACCTAACCTGCAGCTGTGATTGGCCGGTCGGAAGTCCTGTGCGTGGGTGTACCACACCCTCCCGCCAACGTGAACAGACGCCAGGCCCACGCCAGGCAGGCGCTCCTGCCCAAACCCGTCCGCGCGCAGTTCCGACCCAAGCCCAAGAGCCCGCGCCCATATCCCTCTTTCCACCAAAAAACAAGCTAAAACATCATCAACAATCATATTAAAAAGAGCAACAGCAATGAACTTCAACCAGGACCCGCAGCCCATCGACATTGCCGCCAGAGCCTCCCTGCGCGCCGCCCGCAACGGCTCCATCGCGCTCAGAAGAGAGTCCATCGCCCACTCGCAAGGGGTGGGCGGGATCTCCTGGGGCTCCCTCACCGTTGGCTCCTGGCTCAAGGACGAGGTGATGATGCACAACAACATCAACAGTCTTTCGCCGCCGTTGCAATCTTCTTACTTGCCCGATCTCGAGGCCAATTACTGCAAAGACTACAGCTGTTGCGGCCAGCTGCTCCCTACCCTCCACGACCTGCTCAGGCACTACGAGGAGTCCCACATATCACCAACGCCACCAGCACAGCAGCCAAAGCCTGTCCAGAGCTTCGAGACCGTCAGCACTACCGACGTGTTCATCAACTCCAACCGCCAGCAGCAACAGCAGGTGCAGCCTCAGGTCCAGCAGCAACAACAACAGAGACCTTTCTTCAACCAGCCCTTCCAACAACAACAACAACAGCAACAAGCTCCAACTCAACAACAACAACAACAACAACAGCCTCAGCAACAACAACAGCACAACATCAACCACAACCAGGTGAACCTTCCACACAACCAAGTAAACCACCACAACCAACAACAACAACAACCTTTACAACAACAATTACATCAACAACAGCTCCAACAACAGCAAAACAACATCCACAACCAGCTTAGAAACCAATTCGCATCTCAAACCTACACAGAGCACTCCACGCCCTTCCCAATGTCACTAAATACAGACGATTCCATGGACATTGATGAGGAAATCGACGAGGGCTACATTGATGATCCATCCAGAAACCTCTACGTTGCTCAAGGCTCTGAAAAGCCTTTCACCTGTCCCGTCATCGGCTGTAACAAGAACTACAAGAACCAAAACGGTCTTAAATACCACAGACTTCACGGCCATCAAAACCAGAAGCTTCATTTAAACCCAGATGGAACATACTCTGTCGTCGACCCAAATGACGGCAATGGAATGGAACAGGACAAACCGTACAGATGCGAGGTCTGCGGTAAAAGATACAAAAACCTCAATGGGCTCAAATACCATCGTGGCCACTCGACGCATTAGTTTATGTTTAATGATTTTTGTTTTCATGATAGAGTAATAGATGAGAATGAATATACTAGTGTAGATATTCGCGGAATTTTTCACTCTTAACACTGTCATATATTATTATATACGCCACCATGACTCTATACTACAACCTCGTCTTTGCCCTGCTCGTCGTTGAGATTGCTCTCTTCACTGTGCTCTCATTGCCACTTCCTTCCAAGATTAGAAAACCTTTGATCAAAACAATTGCAAAACCTTTACAACAAAAGGAAGTATCCATCGGTATTAAATGTATCCTAGTATTCATCCTTATCTTATTCATTGATTCTGCAAACAGAGTCACTTCAATCAACGAAGAATTACTCAACGTTGCCAAAACTTTGATCACTGATCGTTCTGAAATTCAAGCTAGAAAATTTTATGCTCAAAGAAACATGTATTTAACAGGTTTTACACTATTTTTAACTTTAATAGTTTCAAGAACATATAGTTTAATCTTTGAATTATTAACTTTAAAAGATGAAGTTAGATCAAACTCTGAAAAACCTGATACTGAAGAAATTAAAAATTTAAAAGATGAATTAGCTACAAAATCTGAAGATTTAGAAATTTTAAAAAAACAAGCTGAATCTTTAAGTAAAGATTATCATGATTTATTAAATGAATAATTTTGTATAGTTTTAATTATATGAATTACTTTTATGCTTTGGAATAAATTTAAAATTTTCACCAGCTGGTCCTAAAAACATTTCTGTAATTTTAATCCAATCTTTATAATCTCCACTACCTAATAAAGTTTCTAATTCATTTCTACCTTTCCAATTTTGTGGTCTTTCATTTAATTTAATTGGAATTTTTTCTAATATACCATATGGTGTATATCTATAAAAAAATGATAAAAATTCACATAAATATCTTCTTGATGTTGAAATACCATATTCATCACAACCCCAATGTTCCATTGCAAATTTTGCAAAATTTTCAATAATTTTTAATCTTTCAGTTGCTGATTTATCTAAATATTGTCTTGCTTCAACTTCTTCAAAAATCCATGGTTTAATTAATGCACCTCTACCAACCATAACTGAATCAATATATGGATCTTCAACACCTTTAATAAAATCTTCAAAATTAAAACAATCACCATTACCAACAAAATTAACTCTTTGGAAATCTTTACGATCTTTATCATCTTCTAAACTTTCTTCAGTTTCTCTAATAACTTTACCAGTTGAACTAATATATTCCCAATTTGCTTCTTTTGTATAACGTTGTTGTCTTGATCTACCATGTAATGTAATTGCTGCAGTTTGAGTTTCTTTAACAATTCTTTCAACTAAATTATGTGCAATTGGATGATCATCTTTATTACCCATTCTAATTTTAACAGTAATTGGAACTTCACCTGAACAATAATTCATTGAATTTAAAATTCTAATTAATCTTGGTGGTTGTTCTAATAATGCAGCACCACAACCTTTTCTATATAATAAATCAACTGGACAACCTGAGTTTAAATCAATTGATGATAAATTTGAACAAAATTTAACTAATGATTCAACAGATTTTGCACCTTGCCAATGTTTACCAGCTGCAATTTGAACACCAAAATTTGGAGTTTCTGAAACATGAGCTTTTGGTAATGCCCATTCTGATTTATTACCTTGAATTAATGGCATTGCAAATGCCATCTCACTATATGTAACATCAGCACCAAGAGTTTTCATTAATCTTCTATATGGTAAATTACCAACTGTTGTTAATGGTGATAAAATTTTTTTACCAACTAAATCTAATCTTTTCTTTTCTGATGCATAAATTCTAGATTCTAAATATCCATTATAATTTTCTTTTGTTTGTTCAATAGATTCTTGATTAATTTCTCCATTTTTTTCTCTATCAATTTTTGCTTGTCTTCTATCTTCATTAAATTTTCTTGTATTTGCTTGTAATTCATCATAAATTTTACAAATTTCATCAGCTTTAGTAAATTGAAAAGTTCTTTTAATCAAAGAAGTTTTATCTTCATTTGTTGCATGATTAACTTCATAATTAATTAATCCTAATTCTTTAATCTTTTCTTCATTTTCTCTAATTAATTCACCATCTTTTAAATGAGATTTTAAAAATCTACATTTAAACCCAACAGGACAATATCCTAAAGCTGCAAAAACTGGACAAATACCATCTAAATCAACAGGTTTTGATTCTAAATATTTATTAATATCATGAACATATCTACATTTTTCTTCACCAAAATTACATGTCTTGCCTAAAAATGGATCAATCAAAGCAGGACATAATCTAACTTCTTCATGAACTTGTCTAATCTCTCTGTTCTTGTTCTGTCCTCTTTTTTTACCCTTTGGTTTATCTTCTTGTCTATCACCACTAGCTTCAGCAGAATCATCATCAATTTGTAAAATTGGTTTAGAATCAATTAAATAATCCTTCTTAATAAAAGCAATACCTTTTGGTGCCTCTTCCACTTTAGTCTTCTTAGCATCTGACTCAACAGGAGATCCAGGTCTTTTTAATTCAGACATTATTACTCTTTCTAATAATTAATACTACAAAAGATTAAAAAAAAATTTATTTTGACATCAATTTCTCCGAGAGATGAGATGAGGTAAATTTTTTTTAAAAAAAAAAAAAAAAAAAAAAATGGTGCATCCTAGGAGGTTCGAACTCCTGCTTCTTTCGAAATCCGATCTTGAGTCGGACGCCTTAGACCACTCGGCCAAAGATGCTTTATAACACAGTATATTATGTAATCTGCAACCACACCTTGAAACTGCCCCTCGGAATTGCCATTTTAGGAAATTGTATCCCTTAATCTATAATGCAAACCCGAGGGCAGATGTCCAGATAAAGCAAAAAAAATCTTTTCAGATGCGATGAGATATCAAATTTCTCTTAATTTGGAAGTTTGATGCATTTATTATAGAGTTATATATATCATACTACTTTTTCTTTTGTTTTATGTTTAATAAATTTATTAAGAATTTAAAGAATAAGATGAATATTGCAAATTTACCATTAAGAGATCCAAAGAATGATCCATTAAGAATAATTAAGAGATGTCAATTAGAAAAAAGACCAGTTTTCATAGCTGGACCAATGGTGCGATACTCGAAATTACCATTTAGATCATTAGTTAGAGAGTATGATGTTGATATTGTTTATTCACCAATGATTTTAGCAAGAGAATTTGTTAGAAATCCAATTGCAAGATTAAGTGATTTTACAACAAATAATTATGATCATCCATTAATAGTTCAAGTTGGTACTAATAACGTCACTGATTTATTAAGATTTGTTGAAATGATTCATCCATATGTCGATGGTATTGGTTTGAACTGTGGTTGTCCAGTTAAAGAACAAGTTCAAGAAGGTATTGGTGCAGCATTAATGGAAGAACCAGATTTAGTTGCAAGTATGGTTAAAGCCGTTAAAGAGAAATATGGATCAACAGTTACATTTGAAACTAAGATTAGAATTCATAATGATTTAAACAAAACTTTAGAATTTGTTAAAAAAGTTGAACAAGCTGGTGTAGATTTTATAACTGTTCATGGTCGTACTAGAACTACAAGATCTTCAATTCCAGCAAATTTTGAAGCTATTAAATTAGTTAAAGAAAATGTTAAAGTTCCAGTCATTGCCAATGGTGATTGTTTTTCATTAGAAGATGCTTATAAAATTTACAATTATACTGGTGTTGATGGTATAATGTCAGTTCGTGGAGTTTTAAAAAATCCTGCTTTATTTAAAGGTTTTGAAAAAGCTCCATGGGGTTGTATTGAAAAATTTTGGGAATATTCAACTGCTTATGGTTTACAATTTAGATTAATTCAACATCATTTTTCATGTATGTTAGATGGTCAAATATCAAAAAAATTATACGTTGAAATGATGGATTGTAAAAGTCTTTCTGAAATGATTGATTTTTTTGATAATTACTTCATATTGAAGAGATCTGGAGAAAAAGGGTTTGGAGAAAGTGTTGAAGTTCAATATAGAGAACAACGTACTTTACATATTTAAGGATTTTAATGATTAATATTTATTTGCAAATTAATATATGGTGTTACACGGTTATAAATTTTGTATGTAGTTTGTTGCCCTAACAGAAATTACTATATAAGGGAAAAAAAATCTCGAAAAAAAAAAATTTAATACAATACAATACAAATTTTGTCATCTTACACCGATATTTGAGCTCCTGAGTCGATTAGGAATCGATGTATAGTTTGTTCGTTACAAACTTCAAGCGTCAAAATTTTCAAGCAATCAGTAAGTTTAATACTTTCCCCAAATGAAGAAAGGTTTTTAATTCAGTTTAAATGATGAATTTTTTATTTTTGAACCAATTTTGAGCAAGAGTTATAATGAATCGTCTTGATTCATTTCTTGTAATGATCGGTTCGTTATGTCATAGTTACACTGATTTAAATTGAATTAAAATAACATGATTTTAGGGGGATTGTGTACGTGTTTTAGAGTTTGTATTAACAATTTTAGATGTTGGAATTAGTGCTTTGATGTTTAGTTTGAATTTAATGACGTTATGATATTTGAATATGAATGTAGAGTAACAATGTGTCTTGTTTCAGTTGAGTAAGTTATCTATACCATACAGTAATAACCTAAGTTAAAGCTAATGGCTAGTATATCAGAGTAAATGTGAATTTAGTAGAGACTATGATATAAAGAAAACAGATGAGAGAACAGACAAGAGAATAGTGAACAGAGACAGTTAGAAACCTAATATAGAAAATAGGGTCGTAAAACCTCAATACAAGAATCTACTAATGAATAAGGGTTCACTCATTGAAAGTCAAAAGACAAACAACTATCCCATAGAACAAAAAAACACAAAAATCACAAGCATTAAAATGACCACACAATAATTTTATAAAATATACATATTGGTTAAACTAAAATGAAAAAGGTCAAAAGATTTATTCTTCGTCATCTTCAACGACAACGGTTTGTAAACCTTTGGCAGAAGCAACTAAGACTGGTTCAACATAAGAGAATAATTTTTCTTCAGCATCTTCTTCTTCGTTTCTTCTTCTGGAGATTCTAATTCTTAATCTGAATGGAACACCTTTGATACCTCTTTTCCAGATTTCTTGGTTTAATTTAGGATCTAATCTAACATCAGAAGTACCTAAATGTAATTTAGCAAATTTTTTGATTTCCTTAACGGCAGTTGGGGCTCTCTTTTTGAAAGAAACACCGTGTAATCTTTTGTGTAAGTTAATGGTGTATTCACGAGTGACAACTTCTTTTAAAGCGGATTTACCAGACATTTTTGAATTTGATAATATTGAAATAAAACAAAAAGATTGAAAAAAAAATTGTTTTTTTTTATTTTCGTCAAGGAAACTGGAAATTTTTCACTTTATTTTTCGCGACTGATGTGTGGGTGTTAGGAAAAAGTTTAGGGCAATCAAAAAACGTTAAATCACGTGATATAATTTTCAAAAAAATTCCGCGAATTTCAATTCCCAATAATTAAAACGTCAGAAATAATAACAAAGACAGCAATCCTTAAATAAACGAAATTTTGGTTAATTATGAGTGAATTGCCTGGTGATGGATCTCAGGGGATAAGATTACCACCAATATCGTTTCTGAACAATCTTCCACAATTGAATTCAAGACCTGGTGAGTCTAATGGTCCTGCTGGTTTAGGTTCAATTTTAAACAAACAAGATGATGTTAAAGATAAGTTTGTTTCAAGACCACCATTACTTAATGATTTGTTAAGTAATAACACAGAAGAAGTTAAGAAGGAAGATAGTGATGAAGATATTATTAAATACTATTCAGATAAATATGAGATATTTGATTTTACAGATGAAGAAAAACATGATATTTTACAACATGAAAAAAGATCAAGAATTGAAACTCAAAAAGATGCAAATTATAAACCATTTTTATGTTATTCAATCATTAAAAGATTAAATGCAGTTCAACCTACTAAAAAAGTTGAAGAAGAGAAAAAAGAAGTTGAAATAAAACAAGTTGAACAACCAAAGGAAGAAGAAATTAAACAATTTGTTAAAAGAGAATTAATTGTTGATAATAGTGATGTTTTAGAATATGCAAGTAAATTTCCTAGAAAACATCTTGGATCAGTTCAATATACTCCATATCCATTAAGAAGCAGTTATAATTCAATGACATTTTTTGATGGAGATAAAAGTAATAATGAAGATAAGATAGTACCATTATTACCAGAGTTATTAAACCATATTAATAGTATTGTTACAGTTAGAATTTCTTCATATCAATTAACAGATATTAGAAATAATCCACATTATCAAAAAAGATCAATTTGGGGTACAGATGTTTATACTGATGATTCAGATATTTTATTAATACTGAAACATAATGGATTTTTACCAGTTATTGATGAGGAATTTGAAGTTGAAGAAGCTAAATCTGGTAAACAAACACCAGGTAATGTTAGTAACCCAGTTAACGTTGCACAGTCTGTCAAGAATTTTAGACAGTTCATCAACATGATTGGCGGGGACATGCATGTTGATTTACTAATACTGCCGCCGTTGTCAGAGTATCAAGGTGTTTATCGGCACGGAGTTAACACGCGGGATTGGATTGGCCATGATGGTGCAAGTCTTGCGTTATTTGGTGTACGTTACGGCGAGAAGGGCAGCGTTGCGATTAGGTAAGCCACCACCACCCCCAGGCCCCCCCCATACAAACAAAATGTACAATTGTAAGCTCAAGAGCAATGTAGTTTGAAAGGAGATATAATATTTGAATGGGTGACAAGTCTGTTGCGAGCAGATTGAAGAGCGTTTTGTCGAGACTGTTTGTGCACATGTCGATTGTGGGCACACGCATCCGTGCAATGGCGGACGAGGTGATGTCCAGTGATGAAGTTGTGAACGAATTGTTTTTGGTGTCCTCGTCTTCTTCCATTGACGAATCTCTACTGGAAACATCGTATACAAACAACGAAAACATGGCAGAGGACATCCAGTTCGACAGCGAACGTGAAGCTGATGCACTCAGGGACGAGTCGACCCCCTTTGTGGACGGGACAGCTGTGTGGAACAAGCGCAGACAGGCCTGGCTGCAATCAACGCCTGAACAGAGACTCCACGCTAAACAGAGAGCTTCAGAGTCCGTTCTTAGTACTGTGCCCAAGGACTCTTACGCCGTTGTCTACGCTAATCTCATCGACAAGAACAAAACACTGAAAAGACCTCTCAACCTCAGAGACGCTGTCAAGATCATCAATGCTGGCTGGACTTCTAGTGGGAAATGGGAAAGAGCTGCTAGAGGAGAGGCTTAACTACTCTTAATAAATAATAATGATAACGTTTATTTCATCTGTACTGTTTGTTCTCTTCTAAAGTGTCAACACTCCTCTCTAAAATTCGTAATTGTCGGTCAAGGCTTTCCGCCAACGGTTGAATCTCTTGTAAATTGGGTACGCTTGCCACCAACTCTTGATATTTAACACTGAGCGCCGTAGCTTTCGTCTGTAGCGCTTTCACATTGTTCAGCTGGTTGCCTAGCACTAAGTCCGCTCTCTTGATCTGCGAAAGAGCTACCGTGCACTCATTAGGCGCGTTTAATAATGTGGAAATATTGTTCATTGTGTATATATATATTTAGGTAAAAAAGATTATATAATGTTTTGATATTCCTATATATATCAACATGATTATCTCTCAATTCGCCTCCCACCACACTCCAAACCTCCTGACGGGAATAATCGCCTATGGGAACACAGCGGTGGCCTCCAAACACGGTGAAGTCCAGGTCCTTGACCAACAACTCACTACAATACACTCGCTTCACGAACAAACTAGTTCTATTCTCCCATTCGCAACTGGTTACTCTTTACTATCGCCAAATGGCACAGTGGCAATAGTCAATGCCTCTTTACACAAGCAGGAGACACTCCCGTTCAAAGGGATCTCCCACCAATGCATCCACAACAACCTTCTAGCAATATCAACGAGGCATCTTATCCTTTTATACCAATCAATTAACAATCAACTAGAACAAGTTGCTCAATACAAACTTAATGATAAAGTGGCTAAATTTGCCATTGTCAATGATACTATTTACTGGTCTAATGGTTCTTCTTTTTACACTTACTCAATACCCAATGATGAATCAACTTTAATCCCATTCCAATCAAAATATTCTATATTCAACCAATTTATTGATATTGTTCCATTAAACAACAACGTGCTACTCTCAAGAGGTAAAGAAGTTTGTATATGGGATGGCTCTAAAATAATTGATTCTTTCCAATGGCCTGCACATCCAGTTTCAAACATTATCATTAATCAACCTTTTTTAGTATTAAATACTGGTAATCACATTTACATCAAAGAAACTTTATCTTTTCAAACATTACAAACTTTGAATTTAACTGGTATTGAATCTGTTTCATTTGATGTTGATACTTTATTAATTACAACAAACACAAGCTTAAAATTATTTCATTTCAATTCATTTGAATCAATAATTGATTCAATTAAAGATGTTGAACAATCAATTAATTTATTACAACAGTTTACATTACAACAATTCCCACAAAAACCTTTACGTCTACGTGATTTACAAATTAAATTAGGTTTAAAATTATTTAATCAAGAAAAATATAATAAAGCTTTTACAATATTTATTGATTATATTGCACCACCAAGTTTAATTATTCATTTATTTCCAAAAAGTATAACTGGTTATGGTGAACATTCTTCAATTGAAAAATATAAATCATGTATTAATTTATTCATTTTATACATTACTGATATTAGAAGAAAATTATTAAAATTAATGAATTCAAAAGATGAATTAAAACATAATGGTTTCATATTAACTTTTGAATTGTTTACTGATGATAATAAAAATTCAATTGATGAAATTTTAGAATTATTAGATACAACTTTATTTAATCTTTATTTAGATTCAAATCCTAAATTAATTGGTTCTTTAGTTAGAATGGAAAATCATTTAAATAAAGAAATTATTGAATCAAGATTAATTGATCATAAAATGAATAAAGAATTAATTGATTTTTATTTTAAAAAAGGTTTACATGATTCTGCTTTATTCAAAATAAAAGAATGGAATGATAAAAATTTATTAATTAATTATTTACAAAGATTAGATAATAATCAATTAGATTTAATCTTTAAATATTCAAAAGATATTATTTCCAAAAATGAATCAATTGCAATTCAATTATTTATTGATTCATTACATTCAAATGAATTAAATCAATTTAAAGTTCAAAATTTTTTACAACAATTTAATATTGAATTAGAATTAAAATATATTGAATTTATTTTATTTGATACTTTAAGACCATCAAAATCTTTAAATTTAAGATTATTTGATATTTATTTAATTTTATTTCAAGATTGTGAATTTGATTTAGATTCAAATATTTTTAAAAAATTAATTAAATTAATTGATATTAATGAATTTAATAATGATGAATTAATTAAAAAATTAAATAAACTTGAATCAAAAGAATCTGTTTTAAAATTAAAGATTAAAGTTTATTTTAAATTATATCAACATGAAAATTCAATTAATATTCTTATAAATGAATTAAAAACTCCAAATGAAATAATTCCATACCTTTTAAAAATTACCTCAAATTCAGATTATAATAAAATTTTTATTTCAACTGTTTTAAAACTTGAAAAAATTAAAAATTTTAAATTAATAATTACTTTATTAGAATCAAAAAATTTATCAAATTCAATTGAATTATTATCATTATTTAATAAATTAAATCTTAAAAATTTTAAAATTAATGAATTAAATTCATTCATTATAAACAATATTAATAATTCTTTAATTTTAAACAATTCAAAAAATTTAGAAAAAAATTTAAAATTTATTAATTCAATTAAATTTCAAGATTCATTAACATCATTACAAAAATTTAAAATTATTGAAAATGAAAATAATTGTTGCATTTGTGGTAAAAATTTAAATGGTGGTATTATTTATGTCATACCAAATGATTATCCATTAATTAAACAAGATTATCAAAATTCAAACACAAAATTCAAAGTTATTCATTTCTCATGTTTAAATAATCTACCAACAGTTAATAAACCAAGAAAATTAAAAACAATTAAACTTGGTGAATTAAACTTATAATTTACACTTTAGATACCTTTCCTATAATTGTAGTACTACAAGTTCATTAATCTATTATATGCAAATTTTATTAAACAGTTGTCAATAAATTAACAACACCAGAACAATATTTAATTAAATCATCAAATCTTTCAGTTTTAACTTTATGAACATTATACCAATTTTCCAAAGCTAAGACTAATTCAATATCTTCACAACCATTAATAACATCACCATGATTTTTCAAAACCATATTCATTAAAGCTTCAATCAAATCAATGTTTTGATTTTTTTTATAACCTTCAACAAATGCATTAATCAACCATGATAATTCTTCTAATTCAACAGTATTAATTGATTTAATTTCTAAATCAATAATTGATGGTGATGCATTAATTAAAAATTCTAAAAATTTTTCATAATTTTCTAAATCTGAACCTTCTCTTAATAATTTTGTAAAAGTTGATTCAAATGAAGTTTGACCAATTTTTGGTGTTAATTGAACACCAGTTTCTTCATCAAATTCAACACCTCTATCAGAAAGATGTGAAGTTTCACCTTTTTCTCTAACTGATGCATCATCACCAACGGCAGAACCAGTTAATTGTAAGAAAAATGGTGCATTTTCTGGTTTCTTTGGTGCTTCTTTTGGTTTATTACGTTGTTTGATCAAATCTAAATTCAACAAAGTATTAAATTTAGATCTTGGACCAAGTGAAAATGTGATTAAATCTTTATTAATTTGATCAATTGATTCATAATGATTATCAAAAATTTCTTCATCATTTTCTTCTTGAATTTCAATTGCATCACTTAATAAACCAACAGTACTATCACTTGAAGAATTTGGTAAATTAATGAATTTAAATTCATTTTCTTCAACATGTCTAGTTGAAACAGGTATGAATTGTGATCTATTTGTCCATAAACAAATACCAACTTGATCAACATGACAAGTTGCTAAAAATTCACCATTTGGACTGAATTTCATATCAGTGACAACACTATCAACTTTAACACCATCAATACAACCACCAGTTGGTAAATCCCAAGTTCTTATCGTTGAATCCAATGAAGCTGAAACGATCCAACGACCATCTGGACTGAAATCTAAACTTGTGATTCTGTTAGTATGACCATATAACATACGAACAATTCTTTGAGTAACTGAATCAATAACAACAATACTTAAATCATCTAATGCAACTGCAAATAAATCTGATGATCTATGATAAATTAATTTTGTAATTGGTGAAGATAATTGTAATTTACCTAAATATTTTGATTTACTAAAATCATAAAACCCAACAATACCATCTAAACCAACTGAAACCATTTTTCTATTCATACCATCAATTGAAATACCAGTAACTTGTTTTTTATGTAATTGATATTTTTTTCTAAGTATACCAGATTGTAAATTATAAACACCAATACCACCATTTGAAGAACCAACAAAACCAAAATTACCACATTGTGAGATTGAAACAGTCTTGACATAACCATCATCAATTGTTGCTAATCTATATTTCCCAACTTTTTTATTTTTGGAATCCCATGTTCTTGCAAATGGTTCTTCTTTATGAGCTGTTAAAACGTTATCCCATTCACCTTCTCTTTGATTTTCAACTGCAATATCAAAAATTTCAGGATATTTATCTTGTAAAGTTGCTGTTAATTTTTTTAAACCTGTAACTTTTTTATTATTTTTTTGTGATAATTCTTGTGATTGAGCATCTTTTCTTAATGAAAAACTCCAAAATGATTGATCTCTTGAACCTGATAATATGAAATGAGCAGCATCATCAGCGAATTTAATAGCTGATGGTGGAGCTGAATGACCACCTCTTGATCTTAAATATCTTGGAACTGGAACAACAGCTGAATTTTCTGTTAATGATGGATCAAAAACATATTCTTTTAATTGATTATCACCACCATTAGTAACGATGATTGGTTGACCATTTAAGAAATGAGCTTTGATAATACCACCAAATGAACTATCATGTAAATTTCTTAAAATGTGTAATCTTGAATTACGATTTAAATCATGAAAGATTAAATCACCATTTGTTAAACCAACGGCAATGTGTGAAGAACCATCAGTTCTAAAAGTGATTGAATTAATTGAATCTTTATCACTAAACCCAATTGTACGTAAGATTTTAGCCTTTTTCAAATTGTATAAATAAACTTCACCTTTAACTGTACCTAAAGCAATTATATCTAAAACTGGAGCAAATTCAATAGTTGATAATTGATTTGCAAATTCAGGAGAAGTAAATAAAGTTTTACCAGTGTGAACGTTAATAATAATGATTGAACTTGTTGTTGCAACAACGATTTTATTTAAATAAGTTGGTGGATGAATTAAATCAACAATTTCACCATCAATTTCAGAAATTTTTAAACTTGTATAAAATTCAGTTGCAACTTTCATACCATTAATTTTTTTGAAAACATGAACATATCTTTTAGAGCAAGCGACTAAGTATTCACCAAATACAATAACTTTATGTAATTTTTCATTTGAATCAACTTCTAAAGTATGTTGTAATCTACCTCTACTGTAAATACCAACTTTATTACCATAAGTAACGTATAAATGATGGTAATGAGCATTCAAAGAAGTGATTTTAGATTCAGTTTGAGTGTTAGAAACGAACAACAAATGTAAAGTATTAGCATCATAAATTTGGAAAGAACGACCAACACTAGTTGCAATATAAAAAGTAGCACCTAGAGAACCAACAGCAAATGGCACATCGTTAGTGACGTTCCCAATGACCCTGAAAGGAGAGTAGATCTTTGAGGCCCTCACAGCCTTCTTCAAACTCTCCTGTTTTCTTCTCTTTGCGACCTGATCAACAGTCATATCAGCAAAACAAAACAAATTTTGATCTTTTAGTACTCTTTCTACATAAAAAAAAAAAAATTTTGAAAATAAAAAATTCTGATAAGATCCGACTTTATTTTTAAAATTCCGAGGGCGATGAGCTCAGGGCACAAAACCCGTCCTAGATAGGAAATATTCGCGTTACCCAAAATATTCATATAACTCCGGACATAATTATAAATATACAGCCTTATTATAATCACACGTTGTTAATTCACTATTAAACCAAATGTCAAAACCAATAGATATTGAGCCTCCTGCGAAGATTCGGGACAGCAAGTCCGCTCCGATGTCGCCACTCAACCTCAGCTACAATTCTTCTTCAGGTGGTGAAGATACGAAGAAAGCAATGGCTTCAATTGCTCCAATATTAGAAGGCTTCACTCCTAAAACTTCTTCCAGTGAGAACACAAGTCAGGTCCATTTGCCTACTCAGCCAGTTGAAATTAAAGTCGTTGGTGATAACTCTCCAAAGAAAACTTCAACTTCAAGCACTAAGTTGCAACTACCAAAAATTGGTAAAATTGGTGTCTGTGCAATGGATACAAAAGTTTTAAGTAAACCATGCAGACAGATCTTACAAAGATTAATTGAAAATGGTGAATTTGAAACTGTCATCTTTGGTGATAAAGTTATTCTAGATGAAGCTGTTGAAAATTGGCCAACTTGTGATTTTTTAATCAGTTTCTTTTCAAAAGGTTTCCCATTAGATAAGGCTATTGCTTACGCTAAATTGCGTAAACCATATATCATCAATGATCTTGTTATGCAAAAGGCCTTATGGGATAGAAGATTATGTTTGGCTTTACTGAATGCTGCTGGTGTCCCAACTCCTGATAGATTGGAAATATCAAGAGATGGTGGTCCAAGAGTCGATGATGAACTAAAGGCTAAATTAGCTGAACAAGGTGTTAATATCGATCATACTCCTGAACCTGAATGGAAAATGATCGATGAAGATACAATTGAAGTCGATGGTAAAAGAATGTCAAAACCTTTTGTTGAAAAACCTGTTGATGGTGAAGATCATAACGTTTATATCTATTACGCTTCAAAAGATGGTGGTGGTGGTAGAAGATTATTTAGAAAAGTTGGTAATAAATCTTCTGAATTCGATCCAACTTTATCAACTCCAAGAACTTCTGGTTCTTTTATTTATGAAGAATTTATGGATACCAATAATTTTGAAGATGTTAAAGCTTATACTGTTGGTCCAACTTTTTGTCATGCTGAAACAAGAAAATCTCCTGTTGTTGATGGTCTTGTTAGAAGAAATACTCATGGTAAAGAAATTAGATACATTACTGAATTATCTGATGAAGAAAAACGTATTGCAACTGCTGTTACAAATTCTTTTCAACAAACAATTTGTGGATTTGATTTATTAAGAGTTGGTGGTAGAAGTTACGTTATTGATGTTAATGGGTTTTCTTTTGTTAAAGATAATGATCCTTATTATAATAGTAGTGCTAAAATTTTAAGAGATTTATTCTTTGAAGCTAAAAAGGCAAAAGATTTAAGAAAATTAATTACTCATGAAGCTCCATCTGAAGAAAAATCTCAAAAATGGGTTTTAAAAGGTATGGTTAATGTTGTTAGACATGCTGATAGAACTCCAAAACAAAAATTTAAATATTCTTTTACTTCAGAAATTTTTATTTCTTTATTAAAAGGTTATAAAGAAGAAGTTATTATTAGAGAAGTTTCAGATTTAGAAATTGTTTTAAAAGCAATTAAAATTGCTCAAGAACAAAAATTAGAAGATGCAAATAAATTAAATATTTTAGCAAATACTTTAGAAAAAAAATTAAATTTCCCAGGTACAAAAATTCAATTAAAACCAGTTTTAGATGAAAATAACGAAGTTGAAAAAGTTCAATTCATTTTAAAATGGGGTGGTGAAGCAACTCATTCTGCTAGATATCAAGCAAGTGATCTTGGTGAAATGTCAAGACAAGATTTAAGTTTATTAAATAAAGATATTTTAGAAAATGTTCAAGTTTTTTCTTCATCAGAAAGAAGAGTTGTTTTAACTGCAAATTTATGGGCAAATTCAGTTTTTGATTCAAATAATGGACAAAATTATATTGAAATTAGAAAAGATTTATTAGATGATAGTAATGCAGCAAAAGATTTAATGGATAAAGTTAAAAAACAATTAAAACCATTATTAAGAGAAGGTAAAGAAGCTCCACCACAATTTACATGGCCACAAAATATGCCTGAACCATATGAAGTCATTAAAAGAGTTGTTGAATTAATGAATTATCATCAAAAAATTATGCAACAAAATTATGATTATGCAAAAAATTTAGGTATTGTTTGGTGTTCTGGTGAAGATCCTGAATTATTTGCTGAAAGATGGAATAAATTATTTAAAGAATTTACAACTTTAGAAAAAGTTGATCCATCAAAAATTTCTGAATTATATGATACAATGAAATTTGATGCATTACACAATAGAGAATTTTTACAAAATATTTTTAAACCAAATCCTGATGTTAAAGAACCATCAAATTCTTTATTAATTAATGAATATCCTGAACATTTAAAATTATTTAGAAAAAATGGTCATATTCCAAATGCAAGTGAAAATCATTTAGTTTTTGATGATGAAATTTTTAAATATTTAAGAGAACTTTATAAATTATCACAGGTTTTATTTGATTTTATTTGTCCACAAGAATATGGTATTACACCAAGTGAAAAATTAGAAATTGGTTTATTAACTTCAATTCCATTAGCAACTAAAATTATGGCTGATTTAAAAGCAATGGTTGAAAATGATAAACCTGGTTTAGTTACTTATTTTACCAAAGAAAGTCATATGTACACTTTGTTAAACATTTTATATGAAAGTAGCATTCAATTACATATTAATAGAAATGATTTACCAGAATTAGATTATTTATCACAAATTATTTTTGAATTATATGAAGATAGTTCAGGTAAAAATCATTCAATTAGATTTAAATTATCACCAGGTTGTCATACTCAAGATCCATTAGATGTTGAATTAGATGAAAAACATTATATTTCATGTATTCAAAAAATTAGTTTAACAAAACATTTAGATTTTGATTTAGTTACACAAAAATTAAAATCAAAATTTAAGAAAGTTAATTTACCAAAGAAATTTACTGCTGTTAATATTTCATCACCATTATCAGAACCAACTGCTTAGAATCTTTACAAATATAAATATTTAATATCAAAAAAAATAACGTAATAATAATAAAAAAGTTCGATAAATAAATTAATTTTATGTAATTATAAAGTGTAAAAGAGATTTCTAAAATGCAAAATAAGACTTTTTTTTGTTTGTAGTACTATTCCTAATTCTATATGTTTGCTAAAGAATCAAATAAAACTGAAATACTTTCACCGTAATGATCACGACGAATACATTCAGCAAAAATTGGAGCAACATCAATAGTAACCAATTTTTTAACTTTTTTCTTTTCTTCAGATAATGGATAAGTGTTTGTAACAACAATTTGATCAATGTATTTACATTCATCTAATTGTTGTAAACAATCATCAATGAATAAACCATGGGTAGCAATGATGTAAACCTTTTTAGCACCACAGTTCAAACGACAATGTTCAGCAGCAGCAATAAAAGAACCTGGTCTGTCAATCATATCATCTAAGATGATAACAGAACGATCTTTAACGTTACCAACTAAAGTAATTAATTTTTCTTGAGAAGTTTCAGGTTCATCATCATCTGAATCATCAGCATCATAAGTACCACCAAGGGCATAAGAAGTGTGATCGTTTGATAATGGTTCATCTTCAAAGACGGATTCATCTTCAATAGATTCAGAGATGAAGTCATCATCAACAACATGACCTTGAATAACTCTAGCAGTTTGTAAACCATTAGCTAAAATCAATTCTTCATCATCATCACCATCATCTTTTTTAGCACTTGATCTTCTTCTGGCAGCAGCAGCAGCACTTTGTCTTCTTTGTCTGTTTGCAAGCTTTTCAGCAGCTCTTTGAGAGATAACATCGGCAGTACGACGGCGATCAGTATGAATCATGGCAAAGTTTATCTTTAAAGAGTCGGCAAGAGCAGTGACTCTTTTAGTACCACCTGGATTTTTGGAGACAACGACGGAATTGGCGTAATCATCAACGTTTTGTTTAATCCATTTGGCTAAAGATGGAGCACCATACAAGTTATCAACTGGTTTAGAGAAGAAACCTTGCATTTGTGAGGCATGTAAATCCATTGAAACAACGTGGTCAGCACCGGCCATAATCAACAAATTAGCAAGCATTCTAGCAGTAATGGCACCTCTATGTTTTTTCATCTTTGATTGTTTAGAGTATGGGAACTGAGGAACAACAGCAGTAATCTTCTTTGCTGAACCACCTTTACAAGCAGAAACCAAAATTAATAGTTCCATAATGTGGTCGTTGATATCACCAGACCCACTCTGGATAACGTAGACATCTTCATCTCTGATAGAAACACCGATTTGAACTGAAGTTTCACCATTAGAGAATTTTTTAAGAGTACATGGAGCTGGTTCAACACCTAAGTTTGAACAGATTAATTGACCTAATTCAGGATGGGAGTTACCAACAAAAACTTTACACTTGCGCATGTTTGAAACGGTTTCGTTAACTTTGAATGGGTTGACCACGTTGGTGGTTGAAGGTTCTTGATTAGAAGACACTTTTAAATTTATAATATATCAGACTTTGATTCTTAAACGCTTTGAGTAGATTTCAAAGAGTTTTGAGCGGATCCAAGTCGGGAAAATTCACAGGAGAGTACACTGGGGGTGTTGAATAACGTCCAGGGCACAGTTTTGGCCTTTTAAAAGGAGTAGCTGATGGCTGTTTGCAAAAATAATTTGAGCAATCTCATCGCTGATAGAGTCAGATAAAAATTTAAAATAAATTTTTTTTTACTGGAGAGAATTTCTTCCTCATTTCCGGCCGGGGAATTCCGACCTACATCGAGTCTCAACTTCAAATCACGTGATGCAATGAGGTGTTGCGCGTACCGAAAAATTTAAATTCAAATTAATTCATCTCTTTTAATATTTTTCAGTAATTTTGGGTTAAAATGGCTAGTTTCATACAGGTTAAGGGTAAAAAGGCTATCAAGGGTGTTACTGATGCCGAAGTAGCGAGTGAGGAGAACATTTCCAAGTTACTAGAGTCACTCAGCTCGAATATTGAGATAGTTAGAAGCTCTCCGTTAATGCAGTCGGTATTGAAATCTATAGATAATGAACAAATAACGAAGATAAGGTGTCTTGCCTTGGGTTCTCCAAGTATGGATGATGCTGCTCTATTTCAATTGGCATTTCTTGAGTTGATTGTTGAACAGTTTAAAGTTGAACCAAAGAACATATCATTATATGACCCAGTTTTCACAAAATTGGACAACAAAGTATTTAACGATAGAGGTTATGTCGTTGAGGAAGATTACAAACCACAAGAAATTATCAACACTTTATACTTCTTACCACATGCTGAATTAAAACTAACAGATCACATAATGACATCAGAAAACCCAGTCATATTATTAGCAAATAATGTCTTAACACATACAGAAAGATTATCAAAATCTGATTTATATGAAAAATATCCAATAATATCAAAAATTGTTAACATATTAGAAAAAATACCTAAAAAAGACACTGATACAGTTGATGATTTTCAACCAGTTGTTTTAAAGAAGAAAAGGAAATCAAAGAATAAATTCGTTGAACCTGTTTTTGATTATTCAATAATTGATTCATATTTTACAAAAGTTGAAATGATCAGTTTCAAAAAAGAAGAAGAAGGTGAATGGAATAATGCATTCACTGATTTAGCATATCATAAACTTGAATGATTCACAGAATACACTAGAGTTAAAATATCGTAGTACGAAGTTTCACTAATTGAGGACAAAATAGGAAAAACTTATTACAATGAACTTGAAAATTTTGTCACATAGATTAATTAAATCTAAAATACTATCCAATATCAACCTTTAAACCGTAAACCGTTATTATCGTAATGATTCTGTACTTATTTGTGGTTTTAGTCCCAAGTCAAGTCCGTAGTCCTAGAACTGAGTCCCAAGTCCCCAAATCTGAGTCCCTAGTCCCCAAATCTGAGTCCCTAGTCTCAAAATTTGGAGACTTTGTGGCAAGAACTATTATAGCTATAGGAAGAAAACAAAGCTAAACTACATTAAACCAATTTGCACACAATCCACTGCTGCAACATTTTCATGTGAACAATAGTCATCAGTAGTTTGGTCTTGATAGCTGGTTTCTGATTTAGTGTTCATAGCTGATGCAGTGTTGATAGCTGGTTTTCTGATAATTGTGTGAAGAACCACAAACCACAATAAAAAAGCTAGTTCCAAAAGCAGTAAGTACCCCACTTGTGGGTAAATTTGGGAATTGTGTGTAAATTTGGTACAAAACCAAAATTGTGTGAAAAATTGTGGTAAAACTGAAATCCTG